>LYNE01000345.1:64772-99268 GCA_001662545.1 Rosa x damascena | reverse complement strand
CCAGTGCACAGTACCTGCATCCACACTGTTGTAGGGGTGAGCTTTCGTCCTCGCTGCTCAACAGGAACTCTATCTCGACTAGATTTGAAAATCGATAAATAAATTATGGAGGCCTCAGTATGAAAACGTGCTTAAGCCAAGTATTTAAAAGAACGACAAACTTTAATGTTTTTCAACTTGAAAACCGATGCATGATGCATAAATAAATACGGCGCCAAAACCAAGTATTACCTGATGGCCGGTCCCATAGACCCACTACACGATCTTACCTCAATTTAATTTATCACCAGGTAAGCGTAGCGAGAGCGTCCGCTACCTAGCTACACACACGGATCGGGTCGTCATTGCGATCGCTCACCGTCCGACCGGTGTAGCTAACCCTCCGGAGGTTTTGGGGATCGAACCCAAGGAAGTCAGAGCTACCCTTCGCTCTCAAGCCATCACATTTCTCACATGGTTTGGTTAGTATGCATTGCATTTGAACATGACCAAACCATACCAACTAACATGCATCATTTAATAACAATATGAGAAAATCACTAACCGAGGAGAGTCCTGGATCCCCTACCTGGATTCCAGTGCTTTCTCTCACGTACTCCGAGAGTCGCGAACCTTCCGTTCCTCGGGCAACTATAGTCCTGAGTTTCGACATTTCGATAGTTAATATCTTTTGAACAATTTATGTGAAATATCGACGATTACTAAATCGTCCAACCAGCCTTTCCTGGGTTGACCAGGAGTTGACCAATTTGACCACGTTTGACCAATCGAGATAGGTTCGATAATTAACTTAGATTATCGAACATTCACTTGAAATTACGATATTAACCAAACATATATTGAGTGCACCCGATTACTAAGGCCACCCAATATATATGCTTATATATCAATTTCTTTCACTTTCTATCCATTTAACATATGCACAAGCATAGAACCTGTTTCCAATTTCATCAACAATTTATCTCAAATTTACTTAACAATTTCGTCGCATAGTAATTCGATGGAATTAACTATGGACACCCAATACTTTCCGATTTTCATACAAGGTGTACCCAAAATTAGTAAGGACACCCAACCCTAACTTTTCTCCTTAACTGAAAATATAATCTCTTCCAATTTAAATCAACATAATCACTTCAATACTAACTGCAATGGGAAACCTTGCAAAACGTCGACCGACTACATTCACCATTTTCAAAACACATTCACCTTAAGCAACCCTTTCCAAACTCATTCACCATTACAATTGACATAGTCCACAGTAGATATCAACTCAAATAATCAAAATTCTAGACAACATAACCAATTCGATAACAGAGCCTTCAACTTCATCATATCAAACCAAGCTCAGTAGCATAATTTCTGATCACCAACACAAGAATCTAGTTCGAGATTATACCTTCGAAATAGGAAATCCCTTGAACCAACCCAAACTCAGCTTCCCGAGCTCACTGTCGAAACTGGGTTGGTGATGAATTGAGGGTGTCGACCTGATCTACCTAGCCAGCTGCTAAATACCTTGTCTACAGTTGCATTCGAGGCCGGAACAAGCCAAGAAGAGCCGGAAAAGTCGCCGGTAATGAAGAACACGGCAGAACCGAGATGAACCCAGAAACGAAATCGTCAAAACGTGATCCAATTTAAAAACTAGTTACAAAAACGTGTAGAAGAAGGCGAGAGGAGGAACTTCCATACCGAATGCGGCCCAAACGGTGGCCGGAAATTGCAGAAACTCGCCGGAGCAGTCGCTGCTTCTCACCGTTGAGTCTCCCTCCTCGTCCAGTGCATGGGCAGTCAAAGGACACAGCCGTGACGGCGACGACAAGACGAAGCTATTGGTGGCCACATGCCGTCGTGGGGTGGCCGGACGTGGAAGTTCCGGTCGGGTCACTTGCCGGGTCGCTGCATCCGGGTCAGAGCTCCCAGCTCTCTCTCTCTCTCTCTCGTGGTTTCTGATTGAATCTCTGTCCTTGATCTGATCAAGGGCTTTATATACCTGAACCAAAATTGAAATCAAGGACCAGGATGAAGCGGTGGATAGATCAATGGCCAGGATTGCACCGCAGAAAATCCTATTTCTTTAATTTATTTTCTAAAATTCCACAACTTTGGAAAATAGCTATAAATGGCTCGGGTGTCCAGAAAATTCTCCGAAAATTTCGACGAACTCGTCGTGACGTGTACTTTATTATCCAATCCATAAATTAAGGATTTCACCTTGTGAAAATTTCCAAAAATATTCTCAAGCACTTTAATCATTACCGAGATCGTAAATTAATTTCCAACGATCTCAACTTAACTCGACAAATTTTTCTGGAGCTCACACTTATGATCAGCTAGGATGGCCTTTTTTACATTCCATGTTGGTAAAGCTTGGTTTCTCCTCCAAGTGGATTAATATGGTTATGAGTTGTGTTACTTCTGTCAGTTACAGTATTCTTGTACAGGGAGAACCATCTGAACATATCTACCCTACTAGAGGCATCAGACAGGGTGATCCATTATCACCTTATTTATTCATATTATGTGTCAACCTTAATCTCACAGGCTGTGGACTCTGGGGCGATTCATGGCTTAAAGATGTGTCCACAGGCTCCAATTTTGCATAATTTATTTTTTGCATATGATAGTATATTATTTGGAGCGGCTACTATTGCTGAATGTATCACCTACAGACAAATATTGAACACTTATGAGAGGGCCTCTGGTCAGAAGGTTAATTATCAGAAGAGTAGTGTGGTCTTTAGTCGCAATATTCATATAGATGTTCAGAATGAATTGGCTACAATTTTGGAGGTTGAATGTGTAGAAGATCATGATCGATATTTGGGACTTCCTATGCGGGTTGGAAAATCAAAAACTCAGATTTTCCAATACATCAAGGAGAAGCTCTCTAACAAGTTGGACAATTGGAAGGCAAAAATATTAAGTTGTGTGGGAAAAGAAATTTTGATCAAGGCTGTTGCTCAAACGATGCCATTATATGCCATGAATTGTTACTTGCTTCCGAAGACTTTATGTGATGATGTGCACAAGCTATGTGCCTCATTCTTCTGGGGTGACACGAATGATAAAAGGAAAATTCATTGGAGGAGTTGGGAGAGGCTCTGTCTAACAAAGCAGGAGGGAGGTATGGGTTTTAAGAATATATATGCTTATAATCTGGCTATGTTGGCTAAGCAAGGATGGAGGCTTGTTACCAATCCTAATTCCCTTATTGCTAGACTTTATAAAGCTAGATATTTTCCTCATTGTGAGTTCTAGCAGGCTGAACTTGGTGAGGCACCCTCCTTTTCTTGGCGTAGTATTCTAGCCAGTAGACCTGTTTTGAAGGCTGGAACCAAATGGAGAATTGGAGATGGTATGCAAGTAAATGTTTGGAAGGATAGTTGGATACCAACCTGCCCACAGTACCTTGTTCAGAGGCCGACTGAGTCCCCCATTGAAATTGTTGCATATCTCATTGACTCACATACAAGACAATGGATCCCGGATGTCATTCATACTAATTTTCATCCAAATGTGGCAGTCAAAGTGCTTTGTATCCCACTTAGTAGCCAACCTGCCTCGGATATGCTGTACTGGCACTTAGAAAGAAGGGGTAGCTTCACAGTCAAGAGTGCTTATTGGATTACATGCAATCAAGTTCTACAGAATGTTCTGGTGTCAACTTCCAATGGTGATCCCTGTAAGGAACTGTGGAGGAAATTATGGAAATTTCATGTCCCTGAAAAAGTCCGAATTTGTGCTTGGAGGGCTTGCTGCAACTTATTACCTACAAGAGAGAGACTTTCAACTAAAGGGTATGAAGGGGAGCTTCGATGCCTTTTATGCAATTACTTGATTGAGGATAGAACTCATCTCTTCTGTAAGTGTCCTCTTGCACAGTCTCTACTATCCCAACTTCCCTTGGAACTCCAAAACTCTCTCCTCCCTCAAATTCATTTTAAAGAGTGGATGTTAGAGCAAGAATTGAAGCTTAAAATGGAGAAGTTTGAGAAGTTACTCGTGTTGATTTGGGGTTTATGGACTAATCAGAACACAAAGTTGTGGGAAGACACTTCTGGTAGTGCTACTGACATCATGTTCAAGTGTTTCTCATGGCTTGATGAATTCCAAAAGTCTAGAATCACTACATCTGCATCGAGATTGCCTAATGTACAGACTTGGAAGCCTGCCAGCTCTACAGAGTTTAAACTCAATGTTGATGGGGCTTTTGTGCCCCAAATGACTAAAGGGGGTCTTGGAGGGCTTCTCCGAACATCTAGTGGACAGGTTGCTGCTGCTTTTCAATTTGTCTCTCTCCATGTTAGTTCTGCATTTCATGTTGAACTATTGGCAATAAAAGTAGGGCTAGGGTTTATTAAATAGCATCACTGTCGATCTGTGGTAATTGAAATTGACTGTCAAGTCGCTGTTCATGATATCCACAACTGCTCTTCATTACGTACGGGGTATGGTTCCCTTATTGATGATATTCAGAGGACCTTGAAGAGTTTGCAGCAATTGCAAATTTGCTATGCTCCCCATTAGTGTAACAGGATAGCTCATAGATTAGCTAGCTTAGCCTTTGAGTCTGAGCAATGTCGGTTTTGGTACAACTCAACCCCAGATTGTATTCAGGATTTAATTCAAAAGGAGACTCCCACTCCTACTTAATCTAATAAAGCTCAGTTCCTTTGCCTTCAAAAAAATATTGTTTTAGATTAACGTTGATGTAAATTGGTGCTGCCAAATGCTTTTGCTTCTCTATAAGAAATGCTTTCCCATATGTTAACTTGTCTGGCATCGATCTAGATAGTCCATTCTACGACATTGATCATTCCGTTAACATAAATAGATCGAAGTTATTGTCAACCGTGATTGGGTTAAAAACTTGAAATGTGGTTCAAAATCTCATCTTCTCTTTTTAACTATGATCTTCTTGACAAGTACGTCTAAAAAGAGTTGGACTATTTTTTTTTTTTTTTTCTAAAGAGCCAGTTGGCGAATATATATTCATCGAAAGCAAGAATAGGCCATTACATACCCTTCCGCTGTCTTCTAAACAGACAAGAAGAAAGTGGTAGTACCCACAACGGTACATAGAACATAGACCTACTCATCATACAATCAGATACCTAGACATAGCTGGATCCCCCTTTGATACTACGCCGGAGGCGCTAGAAAGATCCTGCCCTCTCAACCAGGGGTGGAGGGATGAAGGGGCACCCTGGGTCACGTGCCCCAGTCATGTTTCTTGGAAAAAGTTGATTTATATATATATGACCAGGACAAAGAACAAGTTCAGTGCAGCGAGTCAGCAGCCAGCCATGCAGGCAAAGAGAGCAGGTATGTGAGGAAGGAAAGAAGTTTGGAACTTCTTGTTCGGTCTTATTGTGGAAAATGGAAACCAGGGCCCTAACCTACCAATTGGGCTTTTTCTTTTTCTTTTCTTTTTATTAGTTTTTGCTTCTTTTTGTCTTTTCTTTTCTATATACTTTTTTCTTCTTTTTCTTATATCGATATATATATATTTATTATATCAATTCTCATCTTATCAAAAATTATTTAATATATGGGTTTGATATCCTATATAATATAATATTATTATATAATATCTTTCATTCCCAAACCTTTTTGACATCAATCATAGAATTGATTACAATTAAAGATTTGTATTTCCTTCTTATTTACAAATTTCTCAGTCCAATGCGGAAATGATAAAAAAATTAATTAATTACCCATGTATTGCCACAGTCGAATGAGAACAATATTTTTACTAGTGTAGATAATGAGACTATTATGAAAGTTGAGGATAATTACCGTTGTTAGATAAAAATTACATATAATTTTTTTTTTATACTTTGATATTAACAATATTTTTTTTGTGCCCCAGTAAATATAATTTTCTGACTCCGCCGCTGCTCTCAACCTAACTATCACCCAGCAAATCTGGTCGCCTAGAGACCTTAATTGGTGTACAACCAGAGACATTGAGAATTAAGTTGACAAAACCAAGACCAAATGCGGAAACTAGATGCACAAAAGTGCCTAGTGTGTCCCTGACAATAGGGAGTTATTGAAGAAAACAAACTAAGAAAACTAAAAAAACATATAAATGGGCTTAGGGCTGAAAAACCCCAGCCTAAAATAGAGAGCCCAATAGGGCAGCCCAAAGAGAAGAGCCCAACTTAGGCCCAACAGGAGTATTGATCCAAGCCCAGACTACCACGCCACCGCGCCTGCAGCCGCCACCCACGAGACCACGCCGGTGCAGCGCCATCCACGAGTCTGCCTAGCCACGAACCTCGCCGTCGAGCACCGTCACAAGCCAGCATTGCAACCAGCCCTCCAAGCCACTGCCGTGCAGCGCCTAGACTCGACACAAGCCCCACAAGCCGCACCATCACTAGAAGACCGCAAGACATCCGTCGCCACCAAATCGCCCCGCCCAGCACAGAAACAACCACAATTGCCCAGAAAGGCCGCCCAAAACCTGCAACAAACCGGTCTGCCAAGCCACAAGCCAAAGCAGCTTCTTTTCCGACCTCAGCCTAAGGCATCGACTCTCCCGTCCGGCAGCCAGCACAGCGACAACTCGGCAAAGCCGATGCTATCCCTGGCAATTAACATCTTTACTTAAAGGATTTGAGGAATAAGATCTTGAAATCCCCAATAATTCTGTGTTTTCCTTGAAATATATCTTGGATTTATTTTGCTTTTGTTCATGTTTGATTCTATCAATTAAGTAGGGCAAGTAAATACTTTAGGTGTTATAGAAAACCCTAAGCCTTGGCGGCATCTAAAGGCCGACTCTTCTGATTCGGTGAGATTAACCTCGTCCGGTGGCGGCAGCCGTCTGGGCTGGCCTCTGGCCTCTCTGACGTGTGTGGTCGGCTGCCGGACGAGGACTATTTGCTCGGGGACTGTTCTTCTTGGGAGGTTTGGCTCCAAATCTTGGCAAGGTGGTTTGGTGGTGATTCCTGTGTGTGATCTCAGATACGTTGCGGTCGGGCTGCCCAGCTTTTTGCTTTCATGAATCCATGGCGGCATGGGTCGGGTTGTGTGATTCTGATGACGACGACGGTCGTGGCGGTAGGAATCAAGGCGGCACGAGTCGTAGTGCGCGGCATGGAGGCGTGCCAGCGGTAGAGCTGCGGCTTCGTTCAATTGCAGGGTAGAAGAGATGTCGACTGGGCCTGGGTCAAGCCAATTTTGTTGGGCTTGGAGTTGACCTTCCTTGAGGCTGCCCTCTTGGGCCTCATTTAAGTTTTTAAGTTTTTTCTTTCTAAACTTTGCCTAATTGCTGTGTTTTATTTTCATAGTTCTTAGGCTCGCTTTTAAATAAGTGAGCATTGATTGTCTAATGGGTGGTGCTAGCATACCACGTCCTAAACTTGTACAAGGAGTGGCAAGGGAAGGTATGTATCCGTGCCATTCTGGCTTGAGATTGAATGAAATTATTGATTGGTTCAAAAAATAAAAAATAAAATTAAGTAGCGCAAGTTGGAAAGGCATGTTTCAGTTTTTTGGTTTTTGGTCTTTAGTAGGTAAGGTAGCTAAAGAGGTGTTTCAGGGAATATGTATAAAAGGTGTGTATTTTTACCAAAACAAATTTGTGATTTTCTATTGGTTTGGTGCTTTGGTATTAATGAATATACATTGAGATGAACCCACAAGATATTAGTCCTTTAAGTTTATATACACTATAAACGTTTTCTCTTCCCCCACCTAGCTTAGGCAACCACAGACACACCCAAACTCTGATCATTTGTTCTTCTTTGAGTTTTCAAGGTGAGAATGGCCGGATCAGAAAAAGGACATGCAATTGAAATAGATCTCGGGACAGCGTACTCTTGTGTGGCAGTGTGGCAACATGATCATGTAGAAGTCATCGTTAATGATCAAGGAAATAGGACTACTCCATCTTGTGTTGCCTTCACTGATACTGAACAGTCGGTTGGAGAGGCAGCATTTAACCAGGTCATGAGAAATCCCGTAAACTCTATCTTTGGTAAGGTTTCTTTCTTCCTTACTTTGATTAGTAGTAGTGCATATGTAAACTAATTATCTACTTTTTCATGTTTCATCCAGTTTTTAAGCTTTTAAAGGAGTTGAGATCATAAAATATGGTGTGTCATGCTAATGAATAGATTAAGGGTACGGTGAACTTTGATAAGAAAAAAGTTTAAGTTCAGTCCTTTTGTTTTTCGACTTTGTTGCATCATTGAAACTGCTGGAGTCTGTGATTGGCATCTTGATTCCAAGTATCCTCACATTTTTGTTTGATTGTGTTCAACATTTGGCATCTATAATTTCTTAATATCCTTTAATTCTCTGTTGTTTAAAAGAAATTTGGATTGAATTTGCAGATTCAAAGCGGTTAATTGGTAGGAGATTCAGTGACACCTCGGTTCAAAGTGACATGAAGCTCTGGCCATTCAAGGTAATTGAAGGTCCTAGTGATAAGCCTCAGATTGTGGTTACCCACAAAGGCAGGGAGAAACATTTTGCTGCTGAAGAAATCTCATCTATGGTTTTTGCAAAGATGCGCGAAATTGCTGAAGCTTACCTTGGATCAACTGTGGATAATGCTGTCATCACTGTCCCTGCTTACTTCAATCACTCTCAACGTGAGGCTACCAAACATGCTGGCGTTAGTGTTGGCCTAAAGGTGATGCGTATTATTAACGAACCAGCTGCTGCAGCCATTGCTTATGGCCTTGACAAGAAGGCAGGTTGGTATAGCAAGAGAAATGTGCTCATATTTGATTTGGGTGGAGGGACTTTAGATGTGTCAGTACTTACCATAGGGGATGGTATCTTTGAAGTGAAAGCCACTGCAGGAGATACACACCTTGGAGGTGAAGACTTCAACAACAAAATCGTTAACTACTGTGTCGAACAATTCAAGAGGAAGCATGATTTGGACGTCAGTGGAAACTCAAAGGCTCTTAGAAAGTTAAGAAGTGGCTGTGAAAAGGCAAAGAGAAGACTTTCGTTTACGTCTACAACTGACATTGAAATTGATAGTCTGCATCAAGGTATTGACTTCTATGTAACTTTTACCCATGCCAAATTTGAACAACTCAACAATGATTTCTTCATGAAGTGTATGGAGCCTGTAAATAAGTGTTTGAGGGATGCTAAAATGGAAATAAGCGGTGTGGATGATGTTGTTCTTGCCGGTGGGTCTTCTCGAATCCCCAAGGTGCAACAACTATTACAGAATGTGTTCATGGGGCAGGAGCTATGCAAGAGCCTCAGCCCTGATAAGGCTATAGCACATGGTGCCGCTGTTCAAGCTGCAGTTTTGAATGGTAAGAATGTACCTGGGAAACTTCAAGACTTCACTCTATTGGATGTCACCTGGGGGGGGTGCCAAAGTTTCCAAAGATGGTAGTTTGGAGCCGTTCATGAATGTCTTGATTCCAAGAAACTCGAGAATTCCCCTGAGGAAGAGAGATGGTGTTACTACTGTTAGTGACAATTAACCAACCTTTTGTCAGCTTTCCCATTTATGAGGGCGAGAGTAGAATACCCAAAGATAATAACTTTTTGGGTAAGCTTAAGCTTGATGACATTGCTCCAGCTCCCAGCGGTGTTCCCAGAATCTATATCTGCTTTGATATTGATGCCAATGGTATCCTGAGTATATCAGCCGAGGACATGTCCACTGGCCAAAAGAAAGAGATTACGATCAACAGTGACAGAAGAACCAGTGAAGGAATTGAGCCAGTGAAGTAATAGGTGTGCATGATACTAAAACTGAACTATCAGCCACATGCAAATCAACTCTATGTTGTAAGTGATACTACGTGCACTATGTAATGTAAGAGCTAAGAATAAGAAGTATCAAGCCATGTTTAAGACCAAAGTAGTGCTCAATAATTGGCTTTTCTGGTTATAATGTTTCTATCATATTGATGTGCGTTTTTATGAAATGCTGTTTATTTCCACTTTAGAACTTCCATTCAGACAAAAGTTGTTTCCATCACAACAAAAATGCAGAGCAGGATACGAATTGAATACCCAAAAAATGAAGCTCTTATTAAGAAAAACCCATTCCTATATTTTCTTTTTATCTACACTTATTCACATAATTAAACATTCCTTATAGGTTTTAAGTCTATCATTAAGTTTTTTCACCTTTTTTTAGTTTGACTATTTTACCCTTCTGATTGAATAAGGAAAATATTCCTCAAATATAGCTGTTTTTTTTTTTAATTTAAATATGGCATCAGTTATAAACACAAATTAGAATTCTATACAATCAAGTTATTTTCCCTGATTTAAAAACGATTAATTGCCTTAATTATTGTATATCTCTTCTTTTCTGATTTGATCTATATATTTGCCATTTTTCAGTAGATATGTTTGTGTAGATATTTCTATTATTAGATATCTCAACGTGATTAATCGCCTTAATTATAGTATATAACTGATGCCATATTTTAGGAGATATGTTTGTGTAGATATTCCTTATTTAAAAAGATTAATTGCCTTAATTATTGTATATCTCTTCTTCAAATCTATATATTTGCTAATTTTTAGTAGATATGTTTGTGTAGATATTCCTATTAGATTTCGTAGATTTCTCAACGTGATTAAACATTTTTTTGTGGAGATATTCCTATTATTAGATAGCACCTAAACTCTAGGTGGGAGTATACTTTGGCCATCAAGAACTTGTAGAATCTATTGAGAAACAATAAGAAGAAAAAGAAACATGCAATCAAGAACTTGTAGAGTCTATTATACCTATTCAATAGCATAAACCCTGAAAAATCACAAAACAAATACCTCTTCGTCAGGAAGACACACATCTATTGAATAGGTAGCAAACACAATGCTCATCAACTGTGCCAATCGGATTAAAGGGATATGTAGTTGGACAAAGGCAACCCACCAACCTCTGCTTGTGCGATCCATTTATATCACAATCACAATTTGAAATCAAAAACATAATCGCATGATTGTGGAGATATTGATATCGGCTTTGAATGTAGAGATTAGGCTTTTGAATGTGGAGATTACATAACCTCCAACCCAGAGGAGAGTTTTCAATTGTTGGAATCAAGGGTTGAGTAATTCCATCGGCAGCAAGACTGGATTTTAATATTAATGGTGAATGGGGAATTTGATAGTGGCAGCTTTAGTAATTCTTAACAACATTGGGTTTTAATATTTATCCTATTTAATAGGTTTTTTTTTTTAACTTTGAATAAGCCTAATTAATTGGTTTGGGTGTATATTAAAACATTATTATGGATGGGTTTATTCTAAAAGGGGTGTGTGAATTTGGGCGTAGAATCAAATTCCCCTTGTTTTAAACTTTACACCTGTTTTAAACAAAAATGCAGAGCAGGATAGGATTTTTTCTTTTAATCTTAAGACCTGTTTTAAACTTTTAATTACTATTGACCTCTTGAGATTGCTGGTTTGTGACACATCCATCATTTCCTCTTTTTTTTTTTTGTTTCCTGATTGTGTTTCTAAACATGCAGATGCGAAGAGGTTAATTGGTAGGAGATTTAGTGCTAAGATGCGTCAGATTGCTGAGAGCTATATTGGATCAACTGTGAAAAATATAGTCATCACTGTCCCTGCATATTTCAATGACGCGCAACTTCAAGCTACCAAAAATGATGGTGTTACTGCAGGCCTAAATGTGACTCGTATAATCAATGAACCAACTGCTGCAGCCATTGCATATGGACTTGACAAGAAGGCTGGTTTGTATTGTAAGAGAAATATTATGATATTTGATTTTGGCGGTGGTAGTTTAGATGTCTCATTGCTCAACATTGGAGATGGTGTCTTCGAAGTAAAGGCTACGGCTGGTGATACTCACCTTGGAGGTGAGGACTTCAATAACAGAATGGTGAATTATTGTGTTGAGCAATTCAAGAGGAAGCATAATGTAGATCTCAGTGGATACTCTAGAGCTCTCAGGAGGCTACGAAATGAATGTGAGAAGGCAAAGTGGAGGCTTTCATATTCCTCTTCAATCACTACCACAAAACTAGGCAACAGATACCATTATTCCCCATGATTTAGAGAATGGTGAGAAACATGTCTCATTGTTTACTAATCTCTCTCTTTTCATAATAGCAGTGGCCTTGATAATTTTTTAATATTAAAAGTTGTCACTAATACAAAAATAGTATGGATGTTGTGGTGGGTCCTTGTTAATTGGAGCGTCACCAAAGTCTGAAAATAGCCTCTAAAAGAAAGGAATGGGTTCACCGTTAGAGAAACCTATCCCCTTGGCAAACACATTTCTCACCTTGCGGATCCAGATCTAGAGTTGTAGAAGAAACAAAGTAAAAGGGTTTGAATCAGGTGATCGACTACTAGATTTATGCCTAGTTTTCAAATTCAAGAGTCGATTCCACAACGACAAAGGTAGTTTATGGCCTCTTTGTTCGATTGATCCATCGCTTAATATCATCAAATCCTCAAGTCTTCGGTCGGAATCTATACCAGTACGTTCCTCTCATCTTGGCTTCGATCTTTTTCTACTTGGCGCTTCATTTTTTTGTGGGTGTTTGTTTACTACCCTACCCATATGCTTTTCTGTGGGTGATAGTTTGTTGTCTCTTACTTCAAGTTCTCTGTATCTCTGAAACCCCCAATTTCGAATTTCAAATGAATGCCCGACTACTGGAACCATGCTAGTGCACTGGGTCCGAGGTTTACACATGTGTCTAATTGTGATGTATGATCTTCAATTGTCCTGGTTGCATTTGCTTATGACTGACTGCGTATGTTTTTCATTTTGCCTGGACACAAATTCCATTCTTTTGTAGCGCCAGAGATTACACGATAGGACGTCGCATTAGGGAATAAGGGCGATCATACTATTGTGTAATTAAGGTAAGAGAAGGAAAAGCTATCTATAATGCCTCACAGACTAATGCACATATCATGTATAGACTATTATGTGGAACGGTTTTTTTTTTTTTTGTTCCAACCTTCATTCCTTTTGTCGCTCGGGCTAAATAACTAGTGTGTATAGTTATAATGGTTAGCTTTAGTATTCTGAAGATTTTTAGCTAGGACAAAGCTGGACTAGTTAGATATATGTGTTCTAGTTGATGCATCTTTGCTCAGAAAATTAGTTTCAGACTCTAATAATTCAGTAGCATAGCAGTTTTGACTTTGAAAATGTCATATTACTTTATGTAAATTGCAATGCTTTCATTGCTCCAGCAATTTGAGTTATCAGTCAGTAAGGCAAACTTCTTTTCCAATTTTAGACCTGAACATAAAGTTCAGTGATGTTGTAAGGTGTTTTCTTTGAGCTGGTTGTGTTTTTCAAGAGATAGATTTGAACATATTGTTTATTGTGAAGAATAATTTACTTCTGATTCAGGAAATAATGTGTTTATTTAATATGTTTCAGGGAGTTCCCTCCTCTGCTGTGGCAAGTTGTGACAAACCTATTCAAGTTGGTGCATTTGTGCAGGTAATGTCATATTTTAACAATGAATTTTTTGAAAAGTAAAGTGGTTTTGATTTTGTGAAAAATTAAGCGATGGAGAGAAAAACATCTGTGTGAGTTCCTAAGTGAATGTCCTATCTTAATTGTGGTATTCGAAACACCTGCTGACTGAAATTGTATCTGTTGTATATATACAGTTTAATAAAAAAAAGATCTGAGCTTATATCAAAGGACCTTTCTTTTTGTTAACGGTTATGTAAATAGAGAATGCTAACAGCAAGTATGAGTGTTCTATTTGTACACACTTTTTTCTATATAGCTTTTGAGAACTTTTGCTCCATAATTTTGAAGATTATTGCATAAACCTGAATCAATGTTGAATATTAATTTCGATGCAGGGTGCAGTCCCAAGAATGCTAAAGTTGCTACAAGGGCGGTTGTACGTGATAGTTCAGAGAGATTAAAGGGGGCTTTAATGCGCCCTTATGCTGGTAATCCTATTCTACTGCTATGGAACAACCCTTGGATGCTTCTATTTTGCTGGTAACAAGAACATGGATGTGATGTGGGAGGAGAAGACATTGTACAATTATTTGCTAAATCCCAAGGAGGTACGAGTCTTTTGTACTACTATTTGTTTCTCATTGCTTATCAATTATCATTCATCCTAAATGTATGGGTTGCAGGAGAAAGATCTGTTGCAGTTCAGACCAAGAGAGACGAGAGCAATAATTTGTTTTAGATGAAAGAAGAAACAATTATCAACTTTGAAAAGTTTAGAGTCAATTTGTATTTAAATATTCAAATTAATTAAATTTGTATTGATATTTTTTTTTAAATTGAAATACATGTAGTCACCAAAGACTTGATTGGTGAATTGTTTGAGTACATGGGACCCACATTGGCAGGCACCATGCATTGTAATGGTGAGTCTATAGGTATTTGTCACGCCAGTAATAGAAACGATCAGCAACTTTGGTGACTGAACCGTGTCTATTGGTTATAGAGACCAATCATTGGTGCCCAATGGCCCAACACACACCATTTGTTATGGTGTCTAAAGCCAACATTTGTGGTAGTGAATTGGCATTGAAGTTGACTGTTTGAATGAGGGTATTGATTTCTCTACTACTATTACTCATGCCAAATTTGAAGATCTCAACAGGGATTTCTTCAACAAGTGTATGGAGACTGTGGAGAAGTGTTTGAGTGATGCTAACATGGACACAAGTAGTGTCGATGACATTGTTCTTGTTGGTGGCTCTTCTAGAGTTCCAAAGGTACAGCAGCTATTGCAGAATTTCTTCAAGGGGAAGGAGCTGTGCAAGGGCATTAATCCAGATGAGGCAGTGGCTTATGGTGCAGCTGTTCAAGCTGCCATTTTAAGTGGGAATAGAAATGAGAAGATTCGTGATATAAGCCTCTTGGATGTCACACCTCTGTCACTTGGCATGGCGAGTGGCACACAACGTGCCATGGGAGTTTTTATTCCAAGAAACTCAAGAATTCCCATTTCTGTGAAACGAACTTCCACTACTACATCCAATGGACAATGTAGTGGCAGAGTAGCCATTTATGAGAGTTCAGCAGCTGTGGACAATAACTTTTTGGGTGAATTTATCCTGGATGACATTCCTCCATCTGCCATTGGTGTCCCTATAATCGATATTTGTTTTGATATTGATGCTAATGGTATCCTTAGTGTTTATGCTGAGGACAAGTCCACCGGTCGGAAGAGATCGAGGGATTACGATTAACAGTGACCGGAGATCTTGTGAGGGAATTGAGAAGATGGTGTAAGAAATGAGGAATGATGTTATAAAATCTACATCAGTTTGATGTTAATGGACTTTGCTATTTGCCTACTTGGCTAATTATGTTTTGTATGTTTTAAACCATATGTGCAAAAGCCTCTGCTCTTCAATTGTGTTGTTTTAAATCTCTGAGTCACTACTTATATTTACTTATGAATCAAATGTATGTAGTTAATTAAGGTAATTATGTAGTTAATTAGGGTATTGTTCGATTTCCTATGAAGTTTAATTAGTTTTGCAATTTGTAGACTACATTATAGTCTCTTCTAGGACTGGACTCGTAGATCACAAGAATTGAGGACCGGGCCCGAACCAAACCAATATGAGTAATGCTAGGTGAACCACCTTTTTTGGGAACCACCTAGAACCCACCTTAGGTGGCATAGCCACATCATCGAAGCATAATTTTTTTTTTTCTCAATTACCAAAATTCCTTTTTCTTTTTTCACTTTCTTAAATTTCTTCTCCGCCCTTTCATCCGCAACTTCATTCCCCTCACCTCCTCTCCAGTTCTCTTCGTCGGCTCTGGCAATGCCGGTAATTTCCCTCTTGCTCTTATTCTGCTTATTTTCTACTCCATTAGGTAGTTCAATCCTAGGACTCTTGTCAATACTAGGAATCGAATCGAATATGAGGGATTGAATTCTTTATGTTGTAGTTATGTCTGAGGACATGGTGAAAGATGGATATGAAGACATAATGAACATTGACATCTCATCAATGGCTATCAACCTCATGAAAACCAGAAACAAGCACATCCCTCAGTTGAAATGTAACATGCTTAAACTCCTACCCACTACACTTCTATGTTGTATTTTCTATTGCAACTTGGCATTTTTTTTGTTTGTTTTTGATTCCTTAATCGACAAGCAAATGGATGTGAGGGATATGAGCTTCTTCCCAGATGAATCATTTGACGGTATTAGTGATAAAGGTACAGAGTCTGTTTATTTAGTGTGCTTGATTTTTAAAATACGCGGTATCAATGGTTATGCATGCCCGTTCAAGACACCAGGGGCAAAAATACATGGGCTTTCTTGAAGCCTTGGAAATGGAACATTTGGTTGCAAGGAAATTGAAATCGGATTGAGAAGGCGCTGATCAATTGAAGAGGAGGTGAGAGGAGAGGTGCATGAGAGGAGGAAGGAAGAGAAGATGAATTTGTCTCAGATGATTAGATCAGAAAGAACAATTTAAAAAAAAAAAGTTTTAAAAGATAAATTTAAGAAAGTGAAAAAAGAAAAAGGAATTTTGGTAATTGAGAAAAAAAAAATTATGCTTCGATGACGTAGCTATGCCACATAAGGTGCCACCTAAGGTGGGCTCTAGGTGGTTTCAAAAGGTGGTTCATCTAGCATTACTCAACCAATATTGATGGTTTTGATGCGGTTCTTGGAAAAAAAAATGCTTTGGTATGATGAACCGAAATTTTAAATTAACAGTTGGATTTTTACACTTCTTTCTGAAATATTAGTTTATTTGAACTAAAATATACATGTATAATGTATTATGTTGTTTTTTGCTTGGTGGCAACTTTTAAGTGTGTAATATTGTCACAAGCTTATGCTAGCACAATAGTGTTGTATACATCATATTACTCTCTAACAAAATCAAAAACCCTCGGCCATTGTCTTTGAAGCTGTACGTAAAGAATTTTTTTTTGCGACATTGAAGTTGACCCAAGAATTGAGTAACCGAACCGAACTGGGTTCCATTGGTTCGGTGTCAATTCCGGCTAATAACGGGACGAAGCCGATCCAAGCCCATCCCTGGTCTCTTAATCTTAAACCTAGGTGTTTGAATGAAAAAATGCCGTCCCCTAAAATCTCTATTATTTGTCTCTTCATGCTCTTTTTTAATCTTCCTCTTTCTAACCTAATCTCCTAAATCTTTATTAATTGTCTCTTCATCACTTCATGTATATTCGTTTCTCTAGCTCGATTCTCTTCTTCAAACCTCAATATGACTTATTTTTTCTGTTTTCTCTCAGTTGGCGCTACTAGTATATTTCTTTCTTTCTCTTTTGTTAAGATTTGAGGTCAAAAAGTCTACAAGAAGATACTCAGAGACGAAATTATAGGTGTGACAATTGACAAACCTTAATGTCTCCTATTAGGAGTGTGAGACAGCTTTTGACTTGGTCAAAAGTTTCTTTCTGGCCTTGAATTCGACTTGCGTGAATTTGGTTTTATTTTTTTGTTTGCGGGCGGGAAGTTTTAGCGCCATAAGTAATTAGCTGCCTACCAAAACGACATCGCTTCGTTAGAAAGGGAAAGCTACTCGCCATGAGCGTCTCTTTTCTTTTCATTCTCTTCTAACTTTGAGGAACTTTCCATCCTTCAAGTCTGCTCAGAGAAAGAAAGAAAAAAGCAAAAATCAAAAAGCTGTGTACAAACTCACCGACGCTTAATCTCCACAGTCGTCACTCGTCACTCGTCACCACCTCTGACCACCTCCATACGCGATTGGTTGGTATCTATGTACTTTCATATGTGATTTTGTATTTTCTGCTTTCATCCTCAAATTTTACCAAAACCCTAGAAACTTGTCTGGGTTTGTATTTGCTACCGGTGATTCGAGGTAACCTGTGTTTGTGTTTTCTTTTCGGGTTTGGTTTAAAGCATTGATGGACCTTTAATTCACAAGTATTCTGATCGTCGGTGTTGTTTATTTTACTTTTTGAAGTTTTTGAGGTGAGAATGGCTGGTAAAGAAGGTCATGCAATCGGAATTGATCTAGGCACAAAGTACTCATGTGTGGGAGTTTGGAAGCATGATAACAATAATGTTGATATCATAGTCAACGATCAGGGCAACAGGACCACGCCGTCATGTGTTGCCTTCACTGATACTGAGCTTCTGGTTGGAGTAGCAGCGTTTAATCAGGTCATGAGAAACCCCGAAAACTCCATCTTTGGTAAGGTTTCTTCTTCCCCATATCCATATCATAAATATTTAATCAATATACATTTATGCGATGTTTTCTTTAATTTTCTCTACTGTTTTGCTTTTAAAGGAGTTGAAAACTTCTTAGTTTTGAACTTTTGATATGTACCCTTGTAAAGATTGACTCAATTAAGGGTCGAAAAGAAGTATCCTCATATTATGGAATGCCATCTGAATTGCAACAAATGCTGCATCTTTCAAAAGAAAATTGATTCGAATCAATTTGCAGATGCAAAGCGGTTAATTGGCAGGAAATTCAGTGATACGTCTGTTCAAAGTGACAAGAAGCTCTGGCCATTCAAGGTGGTTGAAGGTCCTGATGATAAGCCTATTATTTTGGTTATGCACGAAGGCAAAGAGAAACAGTGTGCTGCTGAAGAGATCTCATCCATGGTTCTTGCAAAAATGCAGGAGATTGCCGAAGCCTATCTTGGATCAACTGTGAAGAATGCAGTGATCACAGTCCCTGCTTACTTCAATAATTCACAGCGCGAGGCTACAAAAAAAGCTGGTATTACTGCAGGCCTAAATGTGATGCGTATCATTAATGAACCAACTGCAGCTGCCATTGCTTATGGTCTGGACAAGAAGGCTGGTTGGTATAGCAATAGAAATGTACTCATATTTGATTTGGGTGGGGGTACTTTGGATGTGTCACTACTCACAATAGGTGATGGTGTCTTTGAAGTGAAAGCCACTGCTGGAGATACTCATCTTGGAGGTGAGGACTTCGATACCAAAATGGTGAATTACTGTGTTGAGGAATTCAAGAGGAAGCATAATTTGGATGTCGGTAAAAACATCAGAACTCTTAGGAGGTTAAGAAATGCATGTGAAAAGGCAAAGAGGACACTTTCATTTACAACTACAACTGACATTGAAATTGAATGTTTGCATCAAGGTGTTGATTTCTATGTGACTTTTACTCGTGCCAAATTTGAACAACTCAACCTTGATTTCTTCAATAAGTGTATGGAGCCTGTGGAGAAGTGTTTGGAGGATGCCAAAATGGACGTAGGTAGCGTGCATGATGTAGTTCTTGCTGGTGGCTCTTCTAGAATTCCCAAGGTGCAACAACTGCTACAGAATGTGTTCAAGGGGAAGGAGCTGTGCAAGAGCATAAATCCTGATGAGGCAATAGCATATGGTGCAGCTGTTCTAGCTGCAGTCTTGACATGTGGGAACTTGCATGGGAAACTTCAAGACTTCACTCTATTTGATGTCACCCCTCTCTCACTTGGAACGGATAGTACTGATACGAGTGACCCTCACAACTTCAAGCTATACATGCATGTGGTGATTCCAAGAAACTCTCGCATTCCCATCAAGAAGAACCATACATTTGTGACTGTTTATGACAACCAAAAATCAGTTGGCTTCGCTGTTTATGAGGGTGAGAGTAGAATACCCACACAAAATAACCTCTTAGGTGATTTTTCACTTGATGACATTCCTCCAGTTCCTAAAGGTAAAGCCAAATTTGATGTTTGTTTTGATATTGATGCAAATGGTATCTTGAGTGTCTCTGCTGAGGACATGTCCACAGGCCAAAAGAAGGGGATTACAATCAACAGTAATAGAAGAACTTTTGAAGGCATTGAGAATGCGAGGTAGGAATTTCTAATTTTATGGCATCCTAAGACTGAAAGCAAATGTGTTCGAGAACATAAGTTTTCTTTTTTCTTTTTGGAGTAATCCCGCAGATGGATGCTCGTCATGCTCCTTCTTTGGCTTGGTCATGAGTCTCTCTCATTAACTCCAGTTATGAAACAAACCATGTTTATTCGAGGGTATTGTCCTCTTAAGGTTGTTTTATGGCATTTTTCTTCGCCTTTACTCTACTTAAGATATAAATCTATTGCATTTTCTTGAGAACGGTGTTTTAGTATATTCAATGTGCCATCATAGAAGAAAGATAGAGAGCTTTTGGGAGATGGTTGGCATCTTCCCTGACAGGAACGTGAACAGTCTTCGGACTTAAGTGTTACCACACATCTGTTAAAGATAGAGCCAGTGAAACTGTAAAAGCTCTAGCCACAACTCTCATCTCTGTTTTTGCATCAGAAAACTCTAGAGCACTTAAAGTTTTGATGTTAAGAAAGGAAAATGCTATAGCTAGGCTCACCAAACTTGCCTGCCAAATCATTTCATTTGGCAAGTTACTTTTGGCAAATTGTAGAAGTCGATTACAAGACATGCTTGTAAGGATATTACATACTCGTTTTGCTGTTGTCCGTCAAGTACTAATGGTCTCCTCTCAACTTTACATGAGTATAAATGTTGGACAAAATATAATTACTTCAATTGGTTGAAATTAGTGAATGTATACATGGGAGTTGGAGAACTGTGTAGTTACTTTCATTGAAGAACAGGGTAAACTATGAGCGTTTCTTGAGCTACTGTTTTTTTTTTTTCATTCCATCAAGCTAACTCGATACATGGCAGATCATCTCTGAGTTAGATTTCAACTTCTTTTTCTATTTTTCAGTAAAAATAGTACCCTTTTCACCTATTTAACCTACATTCACATTGACCTTCAATTATGTTTCATTGAGAATTCTCACAACTTATATCTAGAATCATATAATGGTTATAGACTTACAGCATTCAGTCTTCAAGGTTTTGCATATACTTGGAAGATGCAATTTTTTAAAATCCTCAATTCAAAACCCACCTGAATAGCTGTTGGGATTGGTTTTTGCTTTTGGATCCGATAATGTTCGTCTTCGCGATTGTGGATGGGATCCCTCATTCCTTAAAGCTTCATTGAAATTAAATGAATGATCTGTAAGACGGTCAAACTTTAACTCTTTAAGAATGGCAACCATTGTAAATTGTTGGATAAACAGAGGTAACGAATTAGCTTACCTGGCGAGTAGGCTGACTGGATGGACCGCGATTAGTAAGGAAATTGTATGTGGACTGCATCCAATATTGTAGGGTGAAAATGGACCTATAATCAATTAACTCAACTTAATTTCACAAGACTCCTTTACTAATAGTATATTAAAGATAGAAGTCCTTATATCAAATAAGGATGAAACGGTCAACTAACAAATCTACAAAAATTAAAAGACAAAAAATAACACATAAAACGAAGGAGACGACTCAGGAATATAAAAGATTGGCAAAGCCTCTGCTCGTCAATTGTGTGTTTTAAATCGTTGAGTTACTACTTATATTCTATCGATCTCCACATGGTTCTACAACTCCACAAGAAATGTTGATAGATTAATCTAATTATTATAGTTGGAATTACTTATAAATCAAATATATGGTAATTAATTAGGGTAATTGTTCGAGTTCCTATAAAGTTTAATTAGTCTTGCAATTTGTAGACAACATATAGTCTTTTTAGGGCTGGAGTCTTAGACCCCAGGAATTGACGAACCCACCCGAACTAGACCAAAATTGACAGTTTGACATAGTTTTTGGCAAAAAAATGCTTCGGTTCGAATTGAACCGAAATGTTAAATTACTGGTTGGATTTCAACTTTCTTTTTTGAAATATTTGTTAATTTGAACTAAAATATACATGTATTATGTTGTTTTTTTTTTGCTAGGTGGCATCTTTTAAGCGTGTAATATTAGGGGTGGGTTCAGTTCAGTATTGGAGTTGCAGGCCCAAAACCACCTACCGTACCATACTAGTTTGGTACATAAAATCTTCTCCCATTACCGGCCACAGAAGTCGGTATACCAAGAGACTGTTGTTATCGGTTGGTTGGGCCTCCAACTAAGTTTATAATTAGGCCACAAATCTATTACTCATAAATCAAGCTTGCCATAGAAGTTGTGCACTCCAATGAAAGAAGTTCTTGTTTTTAACACAAACTATGAACATAAAGATCAAAGCAAACACCTTTCTGCACTTACCTTACGAATACATCACAAATTCTTGATGCAAACAATGTTCACCATCACAAAAAGCTTGAACTAATGAACACCCAAATAGCACAATCACAAACAAAACACACCCAGAAACTAAAATTAACCCAAGAACACACTTACACACCTATACAAACCAAATTCCACAAATCAGGCTCCAAAGCTCTGTTCTTGAGCCCACTTTGGATCTAAAAATGAGTTCTTTTGCAAAACGCCTACACAAAAACAGGAATCATATAAAGAAAAAGTAAAGATTACCCAGAAATCAAAATGCCAAAAGAACCAATACCCAAGAGTAGAATGGATTTGATGTGAAATGAAATCGAATGGGTCGTAACATTCAATTCTTCAAAGAGTTTGAGGGCTGGGAACCTGGGGTTCGAGAGAGAGACTGAGGGAGTGACCACAAGAGAGTTTGAGGGCTAGGGACCTCGGATTTGAGAGAGAGATTGAGGTGAGTGAAGTCTCCATATGAGGGAATGATAGCGAGAGAGTTTGAGGGCTAGGGACCTTGGGTTCGACAGAGAGACTGAGGTCTCCGTCTGAGGGAGTGAGGGATTAGGGTTTAATCTAACGGTTGGTAGTTAGTTTATAAGAAATCAACGGCTACGATTGATAATACAAGAAATATTTAAAATAAATACATATTATATCCAATATGTGGTACAGTACAGTATACCGTATTTTTGTAAAATTCAATACCAGTATCGTACTAGTTACCCCATCTCAGTTCGGCTTTGCCATATCACAACTTCGGTACCGGTGGTAGTGAGATCTCCCATCTCCGAGATCCGATACCTGTCAACCATGAACAGAGGTCAGAGGGAAGACCGGGCTAGCCGGCCTTCGACCCTCCGATGCCTAAGTCAAATACATGTAAGAATGTAGACTAGGTAGGAGTAAGTGGAGAGTGGTGGCTTACCTTGAAAGAGTAGAGAGACATATATTTATAGTGTGGGGATGGGCTTGTCTCCCCTTTGTTTCCAATGTGGGACTACCGGTGGCCTACCCAATACCACAAGTGTATGGTATCAGTATTGTCTTCGGGCGTTATCGGTATCATTTTAAGTAGCTAGTGAGCCTTGTGCTTCCGATATTTGTGCGTAGGCGGTATATATACCAACATCGGCTACCCACAAACTTGGTTCGGGAAGGATACGGTTGGCTAGCTTGTCTCAGCTGGATTTGCCAACCCTATGTAATATTGTCACAATCTTATGCTATCACAATAGTGTTGCATACATCATATTAATTTCTATAACAAAATCAAAAACCCCAACCATTCTCTTTGAAGTTGCAGATATATATATATATATATATTTTTTTTTGAGAACATTGAAGTTGACCCAAGAACTAAGTAACCAAACCGAACTGGTTCCATTAGTTCGTTGTTAATTCCAGCTGATGATTGGACGAAACTGATCTTACTCTAACCCTAGTCTCTTTAATCTTAAGCCTAGGTGTTTGAATGAAAAATATCGTTCCCCCAAATCTCTATTATTTGTTTCTTCGTGTCTTCTCTTTATCTAATGGGTTATTATCACAACTGGTACCTGAACTATACCTCAATCTTATCGATGGTACCTGAACTTTAATTTTGATCACAACCAGTACCTGAACTTTTCGATTTCACTTTAAATGGTACCTAGACCCACCTTCAGTCACTATTCCGACTAAAAACGGCATGTAAAGGCAATCATAGTGATGATCTTTGAAGATTTCAAGGGTTGCGATTATATATAGTGATGATTTTTTTGGTAATAGACTTGCCTTGAACTTTTTTTTAATTTTTTTATATTTTAGATTTGGCTTTTTTGGCCGGAATAGTGATCGAAGGTGGCATTAGGTACCATTTAAAATGAAATCGAAAAGTTCGAGTACTGGTTGTGATCAAAATTGAAGTTCAGGTACCATCGATAAGATTGATGTATAGTTCAAGTACCATTTGTAATAATAACCCTTATCTAATCTTCCTCTTTCTGACCTAATCCCATAAATCTTTATTATTATCTCTTCATATATCCTTGTTTCTCTAGCTAATTTATCTTATTTCTAAGCTAATCTCGTTCTCTTCTCTTATTCAAACCCTAATCCAACTTATTTTTATCTGTTTTCTCTCAATTGGTGTTACTTGTATATTTTTTTCTTTCTTTTTTTGTTAAGATAGCTTAAGAGGTGTTTCAAGACCAAGAGCTCTACAATAGAGACGAAATTATAGGTGACAATTGACAAACCTTAATGTCTCCTATTAGGAGTGGGAGACACATCTTTGACCAAGTCAAAAAATTTCTTTTGGGCCTTGATCGAATTCAACGGGCGTGGATTTTTTTATTTTTGAAGGGCGGAAGTTTTAGCGCCATAAGCTGACTGACTACAAAAACGACATCACTTCGTTAGGAAGGGAAAGCTAATCGCCATGAGCATCTTTTTTCTGTTCAAGTGTTCATTGACTTCATTCTCTCTCTCTCTCTCTCTCTCTCTCTCTCTCTCTCTCTCTCTCTCTCTCTTTTTTATTTTTTTTTTTAAAGAAAATGGGGAACATATAAATTCTTGCCAGAGCAGAAAACCCAACACGGTATACCGAAGCAGACTTAATGGACAAGGCAAAAACTTGTCCATTAAGTCTAAGACAAACAGTTGCAGCTTTCAGTCCATTCTCTTTTAACTTTGAGAAAGTTTCTCAATCCTTTAACTCTGTCCAGAGAAAGAGAAAAAAATCAAAAATAAAAAAGCTCTGTACAATCTCACCGACGCTTAATCTCCGTATGCGATTTGTTGGTATCTATGTATCTTCATATCTGATTCTGTACTTTCATATGTCATTTTGTATTTTCTGCTCTCATCCTCAACTTTTGCCAAACCCCTAGAACTGGTATGGGTTTGTATTTGTTACAGTGATTCGAGATCACTTTTGTGTGTGTGTTTTGTTTTCGGGTTTGGTTTAAAGCATTGATGTACCTTTAACTCACAAGGTGTTGTTTATTTTATTTTAAGTTTTTGAGGTGAGAATGGCTGGAAAAGAAGGTCATGCAATTGGAATTGATCTCGGCACGTACATGTGGGAGTTTGGAAGCATGATAACAATAATGTAGATATCATAGTGAACGATCAGGGCAACAGGACCACGCCGTCATGTGTTGCCTTCACTGATACTGAGCTTCTGGTTGGAGAAGCAGCGTTTAATCAGGTCATGAGAAACCCCGAAAACTCCATATTTGGTAAGGCTTCTTCTTCCCCATATTCATATCATAAATATTTAATCAATTTACATTTCCGCGATGTTTTCTTTAACTTTCTTTACTGTACGTTTTGCTTTTAAAGGAGTTAAAAAGTTTCTTCTTAGTTTTGAACTTTTGATATGTACCCTTGTAAAGAATGACTTAATTAAGGGTTGAAAAGAAGTATCCTCATATTATAGAATGTCATCTGAATTGCAACAGATGTTGCATCTTTCAAAGGAAAATTGATTTGAATCAATTTGCAGATGCAAAGCGGTTAATTGGCAGGAAATTCAGTGATACGTCTGTTCAAAGTGACAAGAAGCTCTGGCCATTCAAGTTGGTTGAAGGTCCTGATGATAAGCCGATGATTTTGGTTACGCACGAAGGCAAAGAGAAACAGTGTGCTGCTGAAGAGATCTCATCCATGGTTCTTGCAAAAATGCGGGAGATTGCTGAAGCCTATCTTGGATCAACTGTGAAGATCACAGTCCCTGCTTACTTCAATAATTCACAGCGCGAGGCTACGAAAAAAGCTGGTATTACTGCAGGCCTAAATGCGATGCGTATCATTAATGAACCAACTGCAGCTGCCATTGCTTGTGGTCTGGACAAGAAGGCTGGTTATTGGTATAGCAATAGAAATGTACTCATATTTGATTTGGGTGGGGGTACTTTGGATGTGTCACTACTTACAATAGGTGATGGTGTCTTTGAAGTGAAAGCCACTGCTGGAGATACTCATCTTGGAGGTGAGGACTTCGATACCAAAATGGTGAATTACTGTGTTGAGGAATTCAAGAGGAAGCACACGTTGGATGTCGGTGGAAACATCAGAACTCTTAGGACGTTAAGAAATGCATGTGAAAAGGCAAAGAGGAGACTTTCATTTACAACTACAACTGACATTGAAATTGAGTGTTTGCATCAAGGCATTGATTTCTATGTGACTTTTACACGTGCCAAATTTGAACAACTTGTTAGTGTGAGTCATCGTTCCCTATTAGGAATAGACTACAAGGGAATATATTATTGTAATTACTTACCTTATATATGTTGTGTAGTACAGGAGTACACAATAGTTGTAGTACGTTGTAGTACAATTGTAACCCTTTTATATACACCACAGAATGGGTGTAATAATATATAAGAAAATTCATTCTCTTCATACTGTCTTATTTGACTCAACTCAACCTTGATTTCTTTAATAAGTGTATGGCGCCTGTGGAGAAGTGTTTGGAGGATGCCAAAATGGACGTAGGTAGCGTGCATGATGTCGTTCTTGCTGGTGGCTCTTCTAGAATTCCCAAGGTGCAACAACTGCTACAGAATGTGTTCAAGGGGAAGGAGCTGTGCAAGAGCATAAATCCTGATGAGGCAATAGCATATGGTGCAGCTGTTCAAGCTGCAGTCTTGAGTGGCCATGGAAATGGAAAGCTTTAGGACTTCACTCTCTTGGATGTCACCCCACTCTCACTCGGGGTGGAAACTAGCGAAGACCATTGCATGAGATGCATGTCAGTTGTCATCCCAAGGAACAGCAAAATTCCCATAAAAAGGAACGAAGGTGTAACTACTGTCGACCATAATCAAACTGAAGTCGTGCTCCTTGTTTATGAGGGTGAGAGTGAAACAACCATAAATAATAACTTTTTGGGCCAGTTCATGCTTGAGGGCATTCCTCCAGCTCCCAAGGGTGTTCCAAATTTTGATGTCTGTTTTGAGATGGATGCTAATGGTATCCTGAAGGTATCTGCTGAGGACAAGTCCACCGGCCAAAAGAAGGAGATTACAATCAGTGGTTGTGACAGAAAACAAGGAATCGAGACTCTGGTGTAAGTGTGTAAGAAGGTTAACTTATCATACTTTTGATATTTGCAAGGAGCTAGCTTGTCATGTTTTAAGTCGCGTTATGTTTTTTTGTCCTAATGGTCTTGTGACTCCTGCCTTTTACATTCTCTGATATCTAGTCTGTACTTTTTGTATTATTACTTCTTTGAGTTCTTTCTAAGCAAGTTTCGGACACGCAGCTTCCACCCTTCAAGTTTTTTTCACTCATATTGTTCAATCCACAAAGTGATGGAAAATGTGACAATGTTAAATGTAATTCGAAAGTTTCACTTTATAAAGGTTAAGGACTTGAAACCAAACAAAAAGCACTATAACTCTGTATTTTCTCCATCAAGTGAGTATGTAGTCACTTGTTGACAACCATTTTTCCTTATTTCTAATTGAGGAGCAATTGACCGGAAGCCTGGCCAAATTGAAGACTTAAGATAACCCAATTTGTGATTATTCAAAATTGGATACCTAGACCGCACATATTCTTTCTTGGTTTAGAGAATCTTATTTGATCGGCTCCCTACTGATGATCGAGTGAAAATAGGTGGGATTCCTGTTGTGTCTATTTGTCAATTATGTTATAGTTCTGCGGAATCATCATTACATTTATTTTTACACTGCTCTTTTGCCCAAGGGGTTTGGAGA
Source organism: Rosa x damascena (assembly GCA_001662545.1). Lineage (NCBI taxonomy): Eukaryota > Viridiplantae > Streptophyta > Magnoliopsida > Rosales > Rosaceae > Rosa > Rosa x damascena. The sequence goes on along the minus strand of LYNE01000345.1, from coordinate 71,487 downwards.
TGGTTGGCTGCTCAATTTGGTACTTCTTTTTCTTCTTCTGACTCTCTGTTGGACTTTTGGGTGAGCTATTATAGAAAACCTTTCTCCTCTCAGCTCTTTAATTTGTGGCTAGCGGCTGGCATGTTTACTTTTATGGCGATATGGAAGGCTCGGAATAGACTAAGTTTGATAATCGTCCCCCTATCTTTTCTACTATCTGTTGTTCTATTATGGCATGGATTCGTCAAATTAGTTTGTTTGCTCCTGGTCACAATAAGGGTGTTCTAGATGCCCAATTATTGTTTTCTCTTGGAGTTGCTCCTAAACACGGTAAGGCTCCCAAAATTCACCATGTTTTTTGGAAATGGCCGATTTTTCCTTGGGTCCAAGTAAACATTGATGGTTTAGCGAAAGGCAATCCAGGCCCGGTAGCTTGTGGGGGAGTGTTTCGAGATGCCTCAGGAGGTTTTTTAGGGAGTTTTTGTCAGTCACTTGGCTGGAATTCTTCCTTCTATTCTGAACTTTATGTTGTTATCTTAGCTATCGAAATTGCCTTTGCTAGAGGGTGGTTCCATTTATGGTTGGAAAGTGATTCTATTAGTGAGGTAGCTTGCTTCTCTTCTAGGTCCTTTTCTCCTCCATGAAACTTAAGAGTTCGTTGGGGTAATTGTCTCTCTAAAGTACACCAAATGAATTTTCGATGTAGTCATATTTTTAGAGAAGGTAATGTTGTAGCTGACAAGATGGCAAACTTGGGAATCTCAAATGCAACTTTTACTTGGTATAATAATCCTCCTAGTGAGCTCCACAGGTTTCTACAAGCTGATTATTTGGGTTTTCCAAATTATCGTTTTTCATAGTGGAAGGGTTGCTTTATTTTATGGATGGAAATAACAGGAAAGATAAGAAGTGCCTCTTTATTTTGTCTTTTAGTATTGTGTTTGTTTTGGAAGCGGTCTTGGCCTAGTCCCCCGCTTCTCAATGATTTTTGTTGTATTTTTCTCTTTCGGCAAGGTTTGGTCTAGCCCCCCTTGCTATGTATCTTTTTTTACTTGATTTTTAATAAATTCGGGTAAGGGCGCTGAGTTAGCTTTTACATAGCTTTCTCAAAAAAAATAAAAAATAAATGCTGCCTCTTCATTCAGTTTTTCAATTATATCTGGTTATTTTAAAGTAGTGACCCCATGTACTATTCAGTATTCACTACTCAACATGTTACCATGTATTGATCTCTCTACACGAGTTAAAGTGTAATTCATAAATAAATATTTTGGGTGTTATAGAAAACCCTAAGCCTTGGCGGCATCTAAAGGCCGACTCTTCAGATTCGGTGAGATTAACCTCGTCCGGTGGCGGCAGCCGTCTGGGCTGGCCTCTGGCCTCTCTAACGTGTGTGGTCGGCTGCCGAACGAGGACTATTTGCTCGGGGACTGTTCTTCTTGGGAGGTTTGGCTCCAAATCTTGGCAAGGTGGTTTGGTGGTGGATTCCTGTGTGTGATCTCAGATACATTGCGGTCGGGCTGCCCAGCTTTTTGCTTTCATGAATCCATGGCGGCATGGGTCGGGTCGTGTGATTCTGATGACGACGACGGTCGTGGCGGTAGGAATCAAGGCGGCACGAGTCGTGGTGCGCGGCATGGAGGTGTGCCAGCGGTATAGCTGCGGCTTCGTTCAATTGCAGGGTAGAAGAGATGTCGACTGGGCCTGGGTCAAGCCAATTTTGTTGGGCTTGTAGTTGACCTTCCTTGAGGCTGCCCTCTTGGGCCTCATTTAAGTTTTTAAGTTTTTTCTTTCTAAACTTTGCCTAATTGCTGTGTTTTATTTGCATAGTTCTTAGGCTCGCTTTTAAATAAGTGAGCACTGATTGGCTAATGGGTGTTGGTAGCATACCACGTCCTAAACTTGTCCAAGGAGTGGCAAGGGAAGGTATGTATCCGTGTCATTCTGGCTTGAGATTGAATGAAATTATTGATTGGTTCAAAAAAAAAAATGTATTGATCTCTACATTTTGTAATGAATTGCACTCAATCAAGATCTCGTCTTTGGAAAAATGGAAGTAAAACTGAACCAATTTTTTGGTAAATCCTTACGACGGTTAAATTTTCAGTATTCCACAAAACTCCTTTGTTAATCAACGTGCCAAGGACAGACCACAAAAATAAAAATCAACATGCCAAGCAGAGCAGCCTTCTGTCAGAGAAGGATAAAATGGTAATCTAACAATCTACGAAAAATATAATTAATAAAATATCGTCACAAATAAAACGGAGACGACGACACGGGAATAATCGGAATATAAAGAAGCCTGAGAAGCCAATAGGTACCATCTCCCTCTTTCTCCGATACTCTGCTTCCGGCCAATCGTTCACGTCCGGCAACTTCTTCCGACTCCAAATTTGATCCCAACGTTTTCTATATCAAAGATTGCGCCTTTCCCCTTCCACTAAAAATCCAATCCTAGGGTTAGGGTTTCCATTCCCAATTTTCCCCAAAATCAAAATCCAATTTCACCATGGGGAAGAAAGACTTCCTGACGCCGAAGGCAATCGTGAACCGAATCAAAGCCAAGGGGCTGCAGAAGCTCCGGTGGTACTGCCAGATGTGCCAGAAGCAATGCCGGGACGAGAACGGCTTCAAGTGCCACTGCATGAGTGAGAGCCACCAACCGCGTCGTCGAGGGCTACTCGTAGGAGTTCGAGACCAGTTTCTTGGAGCACATGAAGCGCAGCCACCGCTTCAGCCGCATCGCCGCCACCGTCGTTTATAACGAGTACATCAACGACCTCCACTACGTCCACATGAACTCGACGGAGTGGGCCACGCTGACGGAGTTTGTGAAGCATTTGGGGAGGACCGGCAAGTGTAAGGTGGAGGAGACGCCGAAAGGGTGGTTTATTACTTACATTGATAGGGATTCGGAGACTCTGTTTAAGGAGAGGGAGAAGATGAAGAGAGTGAAGGCCGATTTGGCGGAGGAGGAGAAGCAGGAGAGGGAGATTAAGAAGCAGATTGAGAGGGTTTATCAGTCAATGCCGAATGCTGATAATGTAGAGGGTCAGGGTGGTGAGGAGGTTAATAGGGAGTTGAAAGTGGAGAGTGGTGTGAAAGTCGGGTTTGCGCTTGGGGGGTTGAAGAAAGAGAAAGGGGAGAGTTCGAAATTGGTGTTTGAGGAGGTGGAGGATGAGAAGAAGAGTAAGAAGGCGAAAACCGGGGGTGGTAATGGTGGTGGTAGTGGTGGTGGTTCAGGGAGCTTGGCATTGGAAGAGTTGATGAGGGAAGAGGAGAGGAAGAAACAGAGGGTTAATAGGAAGGATTATTGGGTGTGTGAGGGGATCATTGTCAAGGTCATGAGTAAGGCTTTGGCGGAGAAGGGTTACTATAAGCAAAAAGGGGTTGTGAAGAAAGTGATTGAAAAGCATGTTGGCAGACACATGCATTTCTCTTCCCCCACTTAGCTTAGGCAACCGCAACACACCCTAACTCTGATCATTTGTCTTCTTTGAGTTTTCAAGGTGAGAATGGCAGGATCAGAAAAAGGACATGCAATTGGAATTGATCTCGGGACAACGTACTCTTGCATGGCAGTGTGGCAGCACGATCATGTAGAAGTCATTGTTAATGATCAAGGAAACATGACTACTCCATCTTGTGTTGCCTTCACTGATACTGAACAGTCGGTTGGAGAGGCAGCATTTAACCAGGTCATGAGGAATCCCGTAAACTCTATCTTTGGTAAGGTTTCTTTCTTCCTTACTTTGATTAGTAGTAGTGCATATGTAAACTAATTATCTACTTTTTCATGTTTCATCCAGTTTTTAAGCTTTTAAAGGAGTTGAGATCATAAAATATGTTGTGTCCTGCTAATGAATAGCTTAAGGGTGAACTTTGATAAGAAAAAAGTTTAAGTTCAGTCCTTTTGTTTTTCGACTTTGTTGCATCATTGAATTTGAAACTGCTGGTGTCTGTGATTGGTATCTTGATTCCAAGTATCCTCTAATTTCTGTTTGATTGTGTTCAACATTTGGCATCTATAATTTCCTAATATCCGTTTATTCTCTGTTGTTTAAAAGAAATTTGGATTGAATTTGCAGATTCAAAGCGGTTAATTAGAAGGAGATTCAGTGACACCTTGGTTCAAAGTGACATGAAGCTCTGGCCATTCTAGGTAATTGGAGGTCCTAGTGATAAGCCTCTGATTGTGGTTACCCATAAAGGCAGGGAGAAACATTTTGCTGCTGAAGAAATCTCATCTATGGTTATTGCAAAGATGCGCGAAATTGCTGAAGCTTACCTTGGATCAACTGTGGATAATGCTGTCATCACTGTCCCTGCTTACTTCAATAACTCGCAACGTGAGGCTACCAAACATGCTGGCGTTAGTGCTGGCCTTAAGGTGATGCATATTATTAACGAACCAACTGCTGCAGCCATTGCTTATGGCCTTGACAACAAGGCAGCTTGGTATAGCAAGAGAAATGTGCTCATATTTGATTTGGGTGGAGGGACTTTAGATGTGTCAGTACTTAACATAGGGGATGGTGTCTTTGAAGTGAAAGCCACTGCAGGAGATACACACCTTGGAGGTGAAGACTTCAACAACAAAATGGTTAACTATTGCGTCGAGCAATTCAAGAGGAAGCATATGATTTGGACGTCAGTGGAAACTCAAAAGCTCTTAGAAAGTTAAGAAGTGCCTGTGAAGAGGCAAAGAGAAGACTTCTATGTAACTTTTACCCGTGCCAAATTTGAACAACTCAACAATAATTTCTTCATAAAGTGTATGGAGCCTGTAAATAAGTGTTTGAGGGATGCTAAAATGGAAATAAGCAGTGTGGATCGATGTTGTTGTTCTTGCTGGTGGGTCTTCTCGAATCCCCAAGGTGCAACAACTATTACAGAATGTGTTCATGGGGAAGGAGCTGTGCAAGAGCCTCAACCCTGATGAGGCTATAACACATGGTGCTGCTGTTCAGGCTGCAGTTTTGAATGGTAAGAATGTACCTGGGAAACTTCAAGACTTCACTCTATTGGAGGTCACCGGTCTGTCACTTGGGGTGGGGAGTGCCAAAGTTTCCAAAGATGGTAGTTTGGAGCCGTTCATGAATGTCTTTATTCCAAGAAACTCGAGAATTCCCCTGAGGAAGAGAGATGGTGTTAGTACTGTTAGTGACAATCAACCTTTTGTCAGCTTTCCCATTTATGAGGGTGAGAGTAGAATACCCAAAGATAATAACTTTTTGGGTAAGCTTAAGCTTGATGACATTGCTCCAGCTCCCAGCGGTGTTCCCAGAATCTATATCTGCTTTGATATTGATGCCAATGGTATCCTGAGTATATCAGCCGAGGACCTGTCCACTGGCCAAAAGAAAGAGATTACGATCAACAGTGGCAGAAGAATCAGTGAAGGAATTGAGCCAATGAAGTAATAGGCGTGCATGATACTGAAACTGAACTATCAGCCACATTCAAATCAACTCTATGTTTTAAGTGTTACTACGGGGACTATGTAATGTAAGAACTAAGAATAAGAAGTATTAGGCCATGTTTAAGACCAAAATAGTGCTCAATTGGCTTTTCTGGTTATAATGTTTCATATTGATGTGCGTTTTTATGAAATGCTGTTTATTTCCACTTTAGAACTTCCATTCAGACAAAAGTTGTTTCCATCACAACAAAAATGCGGAGCAGGATATGAATTGAATACTTTTGTTCTTGGTCAAGTATAGGACTATAGGTTGTATTTCAAATACATATATAAGTACATTTCGTTCAATGGTCATATATAATAGAGTAAATGTTTGAATTTCAGAGTACATACAGCAAGTACTTGTGCAACACAATCACAAAACTTGAACTCCTACCACAATATCAAATAAATTTCAACCCCATCATGTGTTGCCTTGCTGCTTGCCCCTTGGAAAAAAAGAAAGGTTCTTAGAGGCATTTTGTCCAACATTTTGGAACAAGACCACAACTGAAAGATAGACACTTGAAACTTACAGGAACAAAATCAGATTAGTGACCCTTTGATCATTTTCGGATATTGAAAAATTGAGTAGTAGCTGCAGGTTAACAGCTTTTCAAATTTACTGATGTAGTAGTTTTACAACCTAAACTTTAAACTTGCCCCATTAAATTACCGATTTTATTTTGTCTCCTTATTTTAATAGGAAGCAGATACCTAGTACAGAGCGAACCAAATAAATTCTATAGGACCTATTGCATTCCCCCAATAAGTTCTTGTAAGATCAATAGACTAAAACGGGTATCCCTTTCAAACTTGTCTTTAGTTATTCCCATAAATCTTACTTTTCTCTATAAAACCAAAAGGACTCTCAATTAGTCTTCCATATCTGTTACCATTTCTTTTTGTTTTAAATCTTCGTCAAGCCTTTTGAACTGAGAATGGCAGGAGGAGATAGAGGTCATGCAATAGGTATTGATTTGGGGACAACCTACTCATGTGTGGCAGTTTGGCAGCATGATCATGTAGAGATCATAGTGAACGATCAGGGCAATAGGACCACTCCATCTTGTGTTGCCTTCACCGATACGGAGCTATTGGTTGGTGATGCAGCACTTAACCAGATTATCAGAAACCCCACCAACTCCATCTTTGGTATGTTCACTCATCTTTCTCAAAATTGTATGTTCATGTGAATGTAGGATTTTTTTCTTTTAATCTTTAGACCTGTTTTAAACTTTTAATTACTATTGAGATTGCTGGTTTGTGATA
>LYNE01000345.1:51107-61951 GCA_001662545.1 Rosa x damascena | reverse complement strand
GTACAATAGTTGGGTAATATCTTGTTAATAGAAGCAGGTTAACATTGCAGTTGGATGCAATTTTTGTAGTGTTTTCTTGCTGAAAAGAAAGAAGAATGAAAAAAAAAGTTTTATTGAGTAGTTAAACATGTCTATTGAGGGGCAATAATATGATTATTGGAGGCAATAATATGATTATTGGGAGGCAATAATATGACTATTGGGGGGCAATAATATGCATATAAATTGATCAATTGTGCCTGTAGTGTATTCATTTTGGTTTTGGTAGTTTATGCAATTCACTGGAGGGCAATAATATGATTATTGGGAGGCAATAATATGAGTATTAGGGGGCAATAATATGATTACTAGGGGGCAATAATATGGTTACTTGGTATTATTAGGGGGCAATAAATTCAAACGCTGGAATCCGGTCAGCAGTCTGGTAGTCGGATTCCAGTCACCGGTTGCCGGCGTCAGGTCATCAGTCGCCGGAGTCAAGCAAGGTCTCCAATGACTTCTTTCTCAAAGTGACAAAGAAGGAGAGGGCAAAATTGTCCCAAAAATAAATAAAAATGAATTTAAAAAAAATACTTAATTGGGTATTAGGGAAATAATCTCTTAGAGTATTTGGGTAAGTGGGCAATCTCTTAAAGTGTTTGGGTAAGTGGGCAATTTTTAAGCTAAAATTGGGTAAATGATCATTTCCCCTTAAATTATCGGTTGGGTTTCGGCTCTCGTTTCTGAAATGTTGTTTTTTGAGTTTGCTAGGTGGCAACTTTTAAGTGTGTAATATTGTCACAAGCTTATGCTATTATAGTAGTGTTGCATACATCATATTACTTTCTCTAACAAAATCAAAAACCCTGGCTATTCTCTTCAAAGTTGCAGATATATATATATATATATATATATATATATATATATATATATTTTAACATTGAAGTTGACACAAGAACTGAGTAACCAAACCGAATTGGGTTCCATTAGTTCGGTGTCAATTCTGGCTAATGACTGGATGAAACTGATCCGAGCTAGCCCTAGTCTCTTTAATCTTAAGCCTAGGTGTTGGAATGAAAAATGCCATTCCCCAAAATCTCTATTATTTGTCTCTTCATGTCTTCCTCTTTCTAACCTAATCCCATAAAAAGTCTCTTCATATATCCTCGTTTCTCTAACTAATTTCTCTTATTTCTAACCTAATCTCGTTCTCTTCTCTTATTCTTTCTTTTTTGTTAAGCTAGCTTAAGAGGTGTTTCAAGGCCAAGAGTTCTACAAGAAAATACTCAATTAGAGACGAAATTATAGGTGACAATTGACAAACCTTAATGTCTCCTATTAGGAGTGGGAGACACATCTTTTGACTTGGTCAAATATTTCTTTTGGGCCCTGAAATCGACGGGCGTGATTTTTTTTTTTTTTGACGAGCGGGAAGTCTTAGCGCCATAAGCTGATTACCAAAACGACATCGCTTCTTTAGCTTCTAACCCCATGGGCATTGTTCTTTTTATTTTTGAGAAAATGGGGACTCTTGCCAAAGCAAAAACTTGTCCATTAAGTCTAACACAAGAAGTTGCAGCTGTCTGTTCATTCTCTTTTACTTTGAGAAACTTTCCATCCTTTAACTCTGTCCAGAGAAAGAAAGAAAAAATTAAAAATCCAAAAGCTGTGTACAAACTCACCGACGCTTAATCTCCACAGTCGCCGCCACCTCTGACCACCTCCATATATACGCGATTGGTTGGTATCTATGTATTTTCATATATGATTTTGTATTTTCTGCTCTGGTCTGGGTTTGTATGTGTTACTGCTGATTCGATAACTTGTGTGTGTTTTCTTTTCTTTTCGGGATTGGTTTAAAGCATTGATGGTCCTTTAATTCACAAGTATTCTGATCGTCAGTGTTGTTTATTTTACTTTTTTAAGTTTTTGAGGTGAGAATGGCTGGTAAAGAAGTTCATGCAATCGGAATTGATCTAGGCACAAAGTACTCATGTGTGGGAGTTTGGAAGCATGATAACAATAATGTTGATATCATAGTGAACGATCAGGGCAACAGGACCACGCCGTCATGTGTTGCCTTCACTGATAGTGAGCTTCTGGTAGGAGAAGCAGCGTTTAATCAGGTCATCAGAAACCCCGAAAACTCCATCTTTGGTAAGGCTTCTTCTTCCCCATATTCAATATACATTTCTGCGATGTTTTCTTTTAACTTTCTTTACTGTTTTGCTTTTAAAGGAGTTGAAAACTTCCCCTTAGTTTTGAACTTTTGATATGTATCCGTGTAAAGAATTAATGACTCAATTAGGTTGAAAACAAGGATTATAAAGAATGCCATCTGAATTGCAACGAATGCTGCATCTTTTAAAAGAAAATTGATTTGGATCAATTTGCAGATGCAAAGCGGTTAATTGGCAGGAAATTCAGTGATACGTCTGTTCAAAGTGACAAGATGCTCTGGCCATTCAAGGTGGTTGAAGGTCCTGATGAGAAGCCTGTTATTTTGGTTAAGCACGAAGGCAAAGAGAAACAGTATGCTGCTGAAGAGATCTCATCCATGGTTCTTGCAAAAATGCGGGAGATTGCTGAAGCCTATCTTGGTTCAACTGTGAAGAATGCAGTGATCACGGTCCCTGCTTACTTTAATAATTCACAGCGTGAGGCTACAAAAAAAGCTGGTGTTACTGCAGGCCTAAATGTGATGCGTATTATCAATGAACCAACTGCAGCAGCCATTGCTTATGGCCTTGACAAGAAGGCTGGTTGGTATAGCAAGAGAAACGTACTCATATTTGATTTGGGTGGGGGTACTTTGGATGTGTCACTACTTACCATAGGTGATGGTGTCTTTGAAGTGAAAGCCACTGCTGGAGATACTCATCTTGGAGGTGAGGACTTCGATACCAAAATGGTGAATTACTGTGTTAAGGAATTTAAGAGGAAGCACAATTTGGATGTCAGTGGAAACATCAGAACTCTTAGGAGGTTAAGAAATGCATGTGAAATGGCAAAGAGGAGACTTTCATTTACAGCTACAACTGACATTGAAATTGAATGTTTGCTTCAAGGTATTGATTTCTGTGTGACTTTTACTCGTGCCAAATTTGAACAGCTCAACCTTGATTTCTTTAATAAGTGTATGGAGCCTGTGGAGAAGTGTTTGGAGGATGCCAAAATGGATGTAGGTAGTGTCCATGATGTCGTTCTTGCTGGTGGCTCATCTAGAATCCCCAAGGTGCAACAACTGCTACAGAATGTGTTCAAGGGGAAGGAGCTGTGCAAGAGCATAAATCCTGATGAGGCAATAGCATATGGTGCAGCTGTTCAAGCTGCAGTCTTGACAGGTGGGAACTTGCATGGGAAACTTCAAGACTTCAGTCTCTTGGATGTCACCCCTCTCTCACTTGGAGTGGAGTGTACTGATACTACTGACCCTCTCAACTTCAAGCAATACATGAATGTCCTGATTCCAAGAAACTCTCGCATTCCCATCAAGGAGAAAACGATCTTGGTAACTATTTACGACAACCAACAGTCAATATCCTTCCCTGTTTATGAGGGTGAGAGTAGAATAGCCAAACAAAATAACTTTTTAGGTCAGTTTTCACTTCATGGCATTCCTCCAGCTCCTAAAGGTAAAGCCAGGTTTGATGTCTGCTTTGATATTGATGCAAATGGTATCCTGAGTGTCTCTGCTGAGGACATGTCCACAGGCCAAAAGAAAGGGATTACAATCAACAGTGATAGAAGAACTTTTGACGGTATTGAGAATGCGAGGTAGGAATTGTTAATTTTATGGCATCCTAAGACTGAATCTGCAGGTGTGTTCGAGAACATTTTTTTTTTTTTGGGAGTAATCCTGCTGATGGATGCTCCTTCTTTGGTTTGTCTTGAGTCTCTTTGATTAACTCCAGTTATTTTATTCGAGGGTATTGTCTTCTTGAGGTTTGTTTTATGGCATTTTTCTTCGCATTTACTCTACTTCAGACATTAAAATCTAGTGCATTTTCTCGAGTATGGTGTAAAGCACATATTCAATGTGCAATGCAAGAGGAAAGATAGAGCTTTAGGGAAATGGTTGGCATCTCCACTGACTGGGACGGGAAGCCTTCGGACTTACCTGTTATCACACATCTGGTTAAAGATATAGCTTAGTGTAACTGTGAAAGCTCTAGCTAGAACTCTCCTCTCTGTTTTTGCATCAGAAACTCTCGAGCCCAAGTTTTGATGTTAATAATATATGAAAATGCTATAGGCTTACCAAACTTTCCTGCCAAATCATCATTTGGCAAATTGTGGAATCGACTATTGCAAGACATCTCAACTTTACATGGTATAAATGTTGCACAAAATATATATGAATAATTCAATTGGCTGAAATTAGTGAATGCATTCAAGGGAGTTGGAGAACTGTGTAATGTTACTTTCACTGAAGAACAAGGTAAACGAGGAAGTGTTTCTGGAGCTAATCTCTTTTCATTCCATCAAGTTCCTCTACATGGCAGGTCAACTCTGAGTTAGATTTCAACTTCCTTTTCTATTTTTCAGCAAAAAATAATACCCCTTTTACCTATCTAACAAATTCACATCTACCTTGAAATATGTTTCATCGAGAATTCTCACAACTTATATATAGTTTCATCGAGAATTCTCACATCATTTCAAAGAAAGTTACAAACTTGCAGCATTCAGTCCACAAGGTTTCCAATACGTTCAACTTTTTAAATTCCTCAATTCGAAAGCTACCTGAATAGCTGTTGGAATTGATCTATGCTTTTGGATTCGATAATGTTTCTCTTCACGATTGTGGATGAAGTTTAGGAGTTGATTCCTTGTTCGTTAAGGTTTCAACGAAATTGAATCCATAAGATGGTTAAACTTTCAATATTCCACAAAACTCCTTTGTTAATTAGCCAGAGATACTTCTATAAAAAAAAAAAGTATTCCAAAGATAGAAGTCCTTTTATCAAAAAAGGATAAAATGGTAAAGTAACAAATCTATGAAAATTAAAAAACAAAAAATGACAAATAAAACGAGTGGAGACGACTTCAGAATACAAAGAAGCCCGAGAAGCCAATAGGTAACATCTCCCGCTCTCTCCGATATTCTTCTTCCGGTCAATCTATCATGTCCGGTGACCTCTTCCGACTGCAAATTTGATGCCCTTCTATGTCCCTAACATTTTCTCTATCAAAGATCGCGCATTTCCCGTTTCACTAAATATTCAATCCTAGGGTTAGGGTTTTCATTCCCAATTACCCCCCAATCAATTTCCAATTTCACTATGGGGAAGAACGACATCCTCACGCTGAAATTTATTTATGGATCAAATATGTGGGATTTGATTGGGGTTATTCTTTGAGTTCCCATAAAACAAGTCTTGCAATTAGTAGACTATATATAGTGATCTCTTCAGTCTTAAGCCTAAGTGTTTCAATGGAAAAGCGCAGTTCCTCGAAATCTCTATTATTTATTGTCTCTTCATGAATCTTCTTTGATCTAATTCTCCCTATTTCCAACTAAATCTCATGCTCTTCTCTTCTTCAAACTCTAAACCGACTGATTTTTCTCTGTTTTCTCTTAAATCGGTGCTACTTGTATCTTTCTCTCTTAACAAAAGAGGTGTTTCAAGGCCAAGAGATATTCAATTAGGGACGAAATTATAGGTGAAAAACCTTAATGTCTCCTATTTGGAGTGGGAGACACATCTTTTGACTTCGTCATAAATTTCTTTTGGGCCTTGAATTCGACGGGCATGAAACACATTTTTTTTTTTTAGCGCCATAAGTAATTAGCTAAGTACCAAAACCAACACTGCTTTGTAAGAAAGGAAAGGCTAATCGCCATGACCCATAAGCATCTTTTGAAGAAATTTCGAGGCGTGAAATTTCGACAGGCGTGAAATTTTTTTTTTCATGGGCGGGAAGTTTTTGCGCTTGACCACCAAAAACGACATTGCTTCGTTAGTAAGGCTGTAAGGGAAAAGCTTTCCCATAAGCATCTCTTTTTCTGTTCACTCTCTTTAACCTTGAGAAACTTTCCATCCCTTAACTTTGTCCAGAGAAAGAAAGAAAAAAAATCAAAAATAAAAAAGCTGTGTACAAACTCACCGACGCTTAACCTCCACAGTCACAGCCGTGACCACCTTCATACGCGATTGGTTGGTATCTATTATCTATATATGTATTTTCATATGTGATTTTGTATTTTCTGCTTTCATCCCCAAATTTTGCCAAAACCCAACCCAAGGATAAAGCATTCTCTGACATCATTCACTTTCCTTATTCTCATCTGAGTTTCTAGCTGAGAATGGCTTCAGGAGAAGAAGGTCATGCAATTGGTATTGATCTAGGGACAACGTACTCGTGTGTGGCGGTATCGCAGTATGATCATGTAGAAGTCATAGTGAATGATCAGGGCAACAGGACTACTCCATCTCAAGTTGCGTTCACTGATACTGAGACGTTTGCAGGTGATGCAGCACTCAACCAGATCATCAGAAACCCTACAAACTCCATCTTCGGTAAGGTTATCTTCCCATATATACATTTATAAAAATGTTCGTTTCCTCAGATTGAATGTATATAACCTTTGATGCAGTGATTGAGTGATCTTTTTTCATTTCATTCTCTCTCTTCCTATTGTTTTTCCTGTCACTTTGATTAGCTGAGCATTGCATTTTCAGTATCCCATGTTCTGAATGAGGTTGACTCAATATGCTTATCCTGATATTTTTCCTACCAAATAGAGCTTAGAGCTTAAGGTTACTTCGCAGTGAGACCAATGTTTAAAAAGGCTGAGGCGTAGCCGAGGCGTTTTTGGGAGAGCCTCAGTAAGGCGTAAGGCGTAAGCCTAACGTATAAATGAGCTATATTTATGATATTTCTTTGTTGTCTCACTAATACTAGACGTTATTGTGCTTGCACTACACAACTTCAAAACTTATATCAATTTAAAGTTTTAAGCAGAACATCTAAGTGCTTATATCATAAACAGAACAACTAACTAACTAAGTACTTATATATATATCAGCTTATATCATCAACATAACTTATATCAAGAAAACGTTCTTAGCAATTAACAGAACAATTGCTTAACAAAATTGCATATTTGTCACCTAACAACCAAAAATACAATACAGATTTATCTAGAGCGGTTAGAACAATTAATATTGCCCTACACACATCAGAACAATTGCACAGGTACATTGCACTATACTTTGCTACATACAGGAAAAGGACCCATGGCGATATTGATGTTCCGACAATCAGATTTCCAGTGAGCAATAGAAACATCATCCCCACCACATCGAACCAATTATGCCAAGAAAGAATCAGAGGAACAAAAAAAAAAAAAACAACCGAATAAACCAGAAGGACATGTGAGATCCTAAATTAAAGTTGACCGGGTAACCATTAAAAGAAAATTTTGATTACAATCCCTGGTTAATAGCATCCCCTTAATATGCTTACAATCCTACTTCTTATTGTCTCCATGTGCGGTCGAATTTCCAATATATTCAAGTAGAAGAGTACAAACTAACATGAACATGAGTGTTTTCTCCAGAATACAGTGGATGATATATATTATTGGAAGGGGAACAAGTAGAAGCTTACGACCTTATCATGAATTACAGTAAATACAGAGGGACTAAGAGAGAGAAAGACGCAATTAAACTCTTCAAATCGAACTACATACAACTCCGAAAGTAATAAAATTTCTTGCTCCAATTCTGCAAACAGCCTCCTTTGGAGAGAAATTCTTGAGAAAACCAATGGGTCTTGATCATTTTATCAAATTTGCTGCTTGGGAATTGGGACTTGGGAGTGAAGGTGTCGGAGAGGAGGCTGCTTTGGGGCTTGGCTCGACTTCAGAACTGGACCTAAATAAATTTCTCTCCCAAAACGTCGTTTTCGTGTAAAAAAAAAAAATCCCCAGGCATTCGCGCAGAAGCCTTAAGGCTCGCTTTGGACGCCTTTCACGCCTTCAGCGCCTCTACGCCTCATCTGCAAAACAGAGGCTTTCTCTTGTACGCTTCACGTTTTTTGCAACAAATGCTGCATCTTAATGTCTCCTATTAGGAGTGGGAGACACATCTTTTGAAGAACTTTTGGGCCTCGAATTCGACGGGCGTGAAATTTTCTTTTTCATGGGCGGGAAGTTTTAGCGCCATAAGTAATTAGTTGACTACCAAAAATGACATTGCTTCGTTAGTAAGGGAAAGCTAATCGCCATGAGCATCTCTTTTTCTGTTCACTCTTTTAACTTTGAGAAACTTTCCATCCTTCAAGTCTGTCCAGAGAAAGAAAGAAAAAAAAAGAAGCAAAAATCAAAAAGCTGTGTACAAACTCACCGACGCTTAATCTCCACAGTCGCCGCCACCTCTGACCACCTCCATACGCGATTGGTTGGTATCTATACATGTACTTGCATATGTGATTTTGTATTTTCTGCTTTCATCCTCAAATTTTACCAAAACCCCTAGAAACTGGTCTGGGTTTGTATTTGTTACCAGTGATTCGAGGTAACTTGTGTGTGCTTTCTTTTCGGGTTTGGTTCAAAGCATTGATGGACCTCTAACCAGAAATAAGTTGTTTAAACTTCCTTAAGTTCCTTGCATAATTATTTAGGTCATAGGAAAGCATAAATGGTTGCATTAATTCTTTGACTTCCCAACTCGCAAGCATTTTGATATTTTAGTTTTAAGTATCTAGGTGAGAATGGCTAGAATTGAAGGTCATGCAATCGGAATTGATCTCGGCACAAAGTACTCATGTGTGGGAGTTTGGAAGCATGATAACAATAATGTAGGTATCACAGCGAACGATCAGGGCAACAGGACCACGCCGTCATGTGTTGCCTTCACTGATACTGAGCTTCTGGTAGGAGAAGCAGCGTCTAATCAGGTCATGAGAAACCCCGAAAACTCCGTCTTTGGTAAGGCTTCTTCTTCCCCATATTCATATCATAAATATTTAATCAATATACATTTCAGCGATGTTTTCTTTAACTTTCTTTAATGTTTTGCTTTAAAGGAGTTGAAAACTTCCTCTTAGCTTTGAACTTTTGATATGTACCCTTGTAAAGAATGACTCAATTAAGAGTTGAAAAGAAGTATCCTCATATTATAAAGAATGCCGTCTGAATTGCAACAAATGCTGCATCTTTCGAAAGAAAATTGATTTGAATCAATCTGCAGATGCAAAGCGGTTAATTGGCAGGAAATTCAGTGATACCTCTGTTCAAAATGACAAGAAGCTCTGGCCATTCAAGTTGGTTGAAAGTCCTGATGATAAGCCTAGGATTTTGGTTACGCACGAAGGCAAAGAGAAACAGTGTGCTGCTGAAGAGATATCAAGTATGGTTCTTGCAAAAATGCGGGAGATTGCTGAAGCCTATCTTGGATCAACTGTGAAGAATGCAGTGATCACGGTCCCTGCTTACTTTAATAATTCACAGCGTGTGGCTACAAAAGGAGCTGGGATATCTGCAGGACTAAATGTGATGCGTATCATCAATGAACCAACTGCCGCAGCCATTGCTTACGGCCTTGACAAGAAGGCTGGTTGGTATAGCAAGAGAAATGTACTCATATTTGATTTGGGTGGGGGCACTTTGGATGTGTCACTACTTACAATAGGTGATGGTGTCTTTGAAGTGAAAGCCACTGCTGGAGATACTCATCTTGGAGGTGAGGACTTCGATACCAAAATGGTGAATTACTGTGTTGAGGAATTTAAGAGGAAGCACAATTTGGATGTCAGTGGAAACATCAGAACTCTTAGGAGGTTAAGAAATGCATGTGAAAAGGCAAAGAGGAGACTTTCATTTACAACTACAACTGACATTGAAATCGAATGTTTGCATCAGGGTACCGATTTCTATGTGACATTCACCCGTTCCAAATTAACAACTCAACATGGATTTCTTCACTAAATGTATGGAGCCTGTGCAAAAGTGTTTGGAGGATGCTAAAATGGACACGGACAGTGTGGATGATATTGTTCTTGCCGGTGGTTCTTCGAGAATTCCCAAGGTGCAACAACTATTACAGAATGTGTTCAAGGTGTTAGTGTGAGTCATCGTTCCCTATTAGGAATAGACTACAAGGGAATATATTGTTGTAATTACTTACCTTGTATAGGTTGTGTAGTACAGTAGTACACAATAGTTGTAGTACGATTGTAATCTGTTTATATACACCACAGAATAGGTGTAATTATCTATCAGAAATTTATTCTCTCTACCTTGTTTTATTTGACTTGGTATCAGAGCAAAGATCCGAGAGGACTTTGTCTCTTTATCTTAAATTCAGACTATCATCATCGTTTGTCTGCACCCTAGGCGTCCGTCAAAGAACGACCGGTGTCTTCTTCTTTGACTTCGGCGACACCCTCTCATCTCCAGTTCGGCCCCATCGTCTGCACCAGGAGAAGAGCCACTGGTTTCCAGATCGTGTTCAAACCAGACCTGTCGATTTTTCCAGATCCGGCGTCGCTGCATCACATCTCTCCGGCGTCGCTGCATCACTTCCAGGTCGATCGATTCCGGCGTCGCTGCCCAGTTCACCGCAGCACTCAGACCGATCCAGCCGGTTCGGCCCTCCTCGATTCAGACGTCACCGATCCTCTTCGGTTCGTTCTCCGCCACTTCCAGGTCGATCGATTCCAGCCCAATCTGCAGATCGATCCTCACCTCCAGATCGATTCCTCACCTTCAGATCAATCGCTCTCGATCTCTCCCCACATCTATCTCGACCTTCAGTGAGTCAACCCACCTACATCAGTGAGTCCGCTCGTCCCAACTCGGTCAACCGACTCGGTCCACACATCCAGCTCGGTCAACCAGGTTTCAAAAAAAAAAA
>LYNE01000345.1:14061-33543 GCA_001662545.1 Rosa x damascena | reverse complement strand
TGAAAAGTTGCATCTAATGTGGGAGGAGCTACTTTACAGTACAAAAACTGCATTTAATTAAGAAAATGGTGTTGGCCACCTTATAGTCATCATCATAACTGATGTGATTGTGTGTGCATTCTTATTGTCATATAAGTATATTTTTACTTTGCATGTGTTCTCAGGATGTTCTGTATTCTGTATTGCAGTAACCAGCATCTTCATTGTGATGCAAAGTCTTAGCTCATTCTGTCAATCAATAGTTGGTTATAGGTGAGGTTTCGAAAGCAATAGTTTGTCAGGTTAAGAGATTGAAAATTGTTTAATTTGGGTTTCTGGGCAGAGCATTTCACCTGATTGTGGTATATCATCTCTCTGTGATGTGCTGCATTCAGCTGTTGAACTTGATATATGAAAAACAGCAAATTCCATCTACTCTTGCCTTACCAATGCTTTTAGATTGGAATCCATGTTGTTATTCTGCTTAAGATGGTACAAACATGAAACTGCTTACATATGTATGTCCTGGTTCTGTTTTTTGGCACTAATCAAGGTCCAGAAGCTGTGGATGCTTCTCTACTTGTGGCAACCAGCAGTTTGCATTTCACTGGTATTGCACGTAACAGTTCCTACTAAAATGCTTTGCTGGAGGTAGACATATTTGGGCTTATAAATAGGCAGGAAGTCGTTGCTACTTTTATGATGTTTGTCGTTGCTACTTTTATGAAGTTTGTTTATAGATGAAAACAAAAACAGTAATCACAATGGAAAGGTACAGAGTTCTGAGATATCAAGTTCCAGGCCATATTGTTTCTTTATCAATTTGTAACAAGCATTCAAACTTAGGGACTGGTCGATTCAATTCTGAGTAGTTCACTATTATCTGACTTGTAATGTTTGAGATGAACCAAGACTTCCTCATTTGGGAAAAAGAAAAAGAAGCAGCGCGCAACCTTGCAATTGTGAATCATTTCTCGTCATGAAACACAACTCAAGCACTTCACAACTACACTCCTGGTCCTGCACAATAAATGTTGAGATTTCATTTTCTACTAGACCATTGTGCAATCGCTTAAACCAGGCTACCTGAGGACATTGACAGAAATTTACCACGCAAATCCGTTCAGCAACTTGATGGTTTCAAACTTTCAATTACGGTTGAATTACATTGCCCTCATTAATTAATTGTGTAACCAAAATTCAATATGTAGCTCACTAGCGTTAACAATAAACACTGAACAATGCATTTCGATGTAACCAAAGAGTGGTTCACGTTTCATAGTGCAATTGTAGGAGTTATGTGTGGTTGATCAGCCTCCATAGTTAGCTTTCCTACCCCAACCACACGCCATAATTGTATATCCAATACCGCCCTAACTAACTACTACTATCCTACCCCCGTAACTAATTCCCACATCGTTATTAAAGAGACCCCCATAAACCCATTTCCGGATCTAACCACGGCTCACTCACCCGTATCTGATTGCTAGCTCAATTTTGTGAAGTGGGTCTCTGTCTCTCTGGCTCGAGGAGATGAAGGTCACCGTAGTTACTAGGAGTGGTAGAGAGCTTTTCAAGGGTGGCCTTGAGCTCAGTGGCTCTGTAAGCTCTTCTTTTCTTCTTTGAAATGTGTGGGTATCTCTATGTTTCATTTGGGTTTTTGAAAGTGATAGACTTTATTCCACTGGATTAGAATTTTGGGTTAAGGATTCAAAATTTATGTGAATTTGAACTATTGAAGAGTTAAAGTTCGGTTCTTTCATGCTTTTGAGTGTAGTGGAACCCATTTGTTAGATTTTTCTGACTGTGTTCGTCTCTCTGTTTGTGTTGCAGGCCACTGTTGCTGATCTGCAGGAGGAGATCCATAAGCGATGTAAGTGTTGCTGGATATGCTTCTCTGTTATTAGGGACTTGTATAGTTGTAGTTGTCTAAGCATAGTCTTTGACATGGTTTCTTTTCGGGTCAATTAACACCTTTGAATACTAATCTGATTTGAAACTTTAGAGCTTGTTGCATCATTCATATTTTCTTTAGGTTTTGGAATAGTAGTTTGCAGATGCATACTTTACATCCTGTAATACTTATGGAGATACCAAACTTGAAGCACCTTGTCTGGACAACCCCATAATCTTTACCTCAGTATTGGCACTTCACACTTATAACATAAATTGACTAACAGCAAGAGCTATTGCGCTGCAATTGAATCTAAAGCATCTGATAACCTAGTCTAGATGGATATCATCAGAATTTGAAAGCTAATAAAGAATAGACTATTGGGAGTATCTTTAACTTTTGCTTGAAGTATTAGATTTAATCATGGAAGAGCATCTCAAGGGAAACTGCAGGGAGCATCAGCAGTTTCTAGCTTGATTCCAAAGAAAATTTGAAGTAGGATTAGTGGAAAAATAAGATAGAAAAATGATTTTAAGGAAAATGTAGGGATCATGGTACTTGATGCATGTAGTGCTCAATCTGTGATTCATTGTTTCTCCATAGTATATCGTTAATTTTTGTCTGATCTGAATTATTTAACTGTTGATGCTTTTAGTCAATTCTCTGTATTCCTTCTTCTTTCTCTGTCTGATTACAGTTTCCCAGTCACATTTGACAGTAAAAACAATCATGATTTTTTGTCTTTGATTAAACAGCTAGTTTGGATATATCATGATTGGTAATAAGGTTTAGATTAACTTGCATTCTAGGAAGAAAATAATGAAATAAAGGATATTACAATGGTGTACTCTGTGGTTTCCTTGTTCCAATTTAACTGAAATGCATAGGACCTCTTGGACTGTTAGAAACTCTGCATTTTCTGGTCTGAATTATTTGTTATTGACATTTGTTATTTTCTAGGTTGGTATATTTCACTATTGATGCATTCGTCATCGAATATTCCAATTTATCTGAAATGCATAGGACCTCTTGGACTGTTAGAAAACTTTGCATTTTCTGGTCTGAATTAAATTTTATTGACATTTGTTATTTTCTAGGTTGGTATATTTCACTATTGATGCTTTTGTCATCCTATATGCATTGTTCCATACTAAATGAATAGAGAGCTGTGTGTAAGTGGCCCTTCATATCGTAACATAACTGTAACATGATTAAATCTCTTATGTCAACAGCCAAAAAGTTCTATCCTTCAAGGCAGCGGCTTACTCTTCCTGTCCAACCAGGATCAAAAGAGAAGGCAGTTGTCCTCGCCTCCAAGAAGAGTCTCAAAGATTATTACAGTGGAAACTCAGACAACTTAACTGTGGTGTTCAAGGACTTAGGCCCACAAGTTGAATACCGAACGCTCTTCTTCTTTGAGTATATTGGTCCTTTGCTCATTTATCCCATATTTTACTTCTTCCCTGTTTACCAGTACTTGGGCTTCAAAGGAGACCGTGTCATCCACCCAGTACAGACATATGCTCTATATTATTATTGCTTCCACTACTTTAAACGTATTTTGGAAACATTTTTCATACATAGGTTCAGCCATGCAACCTCACCTCTCTCCTATGTATCTCGGAATTGTGCTTATTATTGGAGCTTTGCAGCACTTATGGCTTACTACGTGAATCACCCACTTTACACCCCTGTTAGCGACCTCCAAATGAAGATTGGGTTTGGTTTTGGGATAATATGTCAAATCGCAAACTTATATTGTCATATTCTATTGAGGAATCTGAGGAGCCCTGATGGAAGTGGAGGCTATCAAATACCATGTGGTTTTCTATTCAATATAGTGACATGCGCAAATTACACAACTGAGATTTATCAGTGGTTGGGCTTTAATATTGCAACGCAGACGGTTGCTGGTTATCTTTTTGCTGTAGTTGCTGCTTCTATCATGACCAATTGGGCCCTTGGAAAGCACCGCCGTTTAAAGAAGGTACTCCTCTATACTACTTTGTCCTCCAAACCAAATATGTTGTTTGGTATGCTAGTAACTTATAGGGCTCTTCTTTTGCTTAAAATGTTTCGTCTTGTTTTTAGCTAACATCTTGGTCTAATTAAGCTCACGTTGATTGGTATTAAATTGCATGAATTTACAAGTATTCATATGAGTTTGTATTTAGAAGCTCTGTACTTGCAATATTAATATTTTGTGACACCTGCCATCTGCAGCTATTTGATGGGAAGGACGGAAGACCTAAGTATCCACGTCGATGGGTGATTCTACCGCCATTCTTGTAGAAGTGATTGGCGAGCCTACCTTCATTGTGCTCTTGGTATGAAGTGTTCAAATCGCAACAATGGGTGATCAACGTGAAGAAGTTCAAATCGCATAATTATCCAATTTCAAGATTGATGTTAGTATTCTGCTTAGACTCTGTAATAATTTATTAGAAAGACTTGGAGATTTGCTTGTCGATCTATACAAGAGTAGTCTATCTTGTTCTAGTAAGTTTGAACTCTTTTGTCATTTGCACTTCCTAACTAATGTAATTTTTGAATTGAAAGCAATAATATTTGTTATGCTGTGGCTTTAGACACTGCAATATCCCGGAGAGCTTTCAGTTACAGCACTTTCGAACGTTTTTGTTGGATGGTAAATATCATCATGAATTTGATACAAGTTAATGGAAGTTGGTAAGCTTGTTGCTTGAAAGAATACCCTAAGCTCTGACTTGGTGAACACTTAACGAACAAGCCATTCTGTAATTGCTTTCCAATGACTGTTGCTTGTTTCATCATTTATTTCTTTCATTTATGCATAGCTTGTTTTCTATGATTCCAATGATGAGTCTCCCACCTACGGTTAGCTAGAACTATTATGCATTGCCACTACCTAGCTGGTGACAGTTATGATTCTGATTTTGCCAACCATAGTAGTCTGGATTTTGAGTAGATCCTTAACATTCTTTAAGGTTGTTTAAAGCAATACCTTTCCCTTATTGTTGTTTAATGTTCTGATTGATCCATTATAGGATGCAGCTTGCAGTTGTGTTCATTACCCTACATTAAAGCACTTTTAAAATGTTTGAGCTGACAATTTCACCCACACTCTTCATTCAATATGAAAACGTGATAGACGAGGTTATGATTTGCTTGTAGTCTTCCTTATAGTGTTCAAAATAACGTCGTTTTTAAATATATATGATCGATCAACAATTTTAGATTCAAATTTTATACGAAAAAGACCGATATAACATGATCCACATGCTCCCTATGTACTTCTTGCCTTGTGTTGACAAGAAGCCTCTTCTTAATCAAATTGGTTTAGCACTAAAAAGGAAATGTAATTAGGTTCAAGAGTTGAGAGGGGGGCAAAATGGTCAAGAGGGTGGAGAAAAATGACTGGAACAGCGGAAGGAGGTGTAATAATGGCCCCACAAGGGCCCATGGACGCGGTCCATAAATCCCAACGGCTCAGATTACCCTTTATTACTCTGATTCACCTCCTCCAATTCTGGGTGTCTCTCTCTGTTTCGCCTTCGATCTCCCTCACTCTCATTCACAAAGGTCGACTTCCTCATCTCATCTCATCTCTTCTCTTCTCTCTTTCTCATACTTGCCTTTCTTATCCCTCTCTTTGTTCATCGCTTTAGATCTGTAATCTTCTTTCTTTCTTTCTTGTTTCCTTTGTGGAATGATTTGATTGCTGCATTGTTTGGCTTTGTTTCATTTCGTATCAAATTTGGGGTCTTTTCATATGTAGAATCAAATTTAGGGATTTCCCACCTGAAAGATCGTTTCTTTATTAGTTTTTGATCATCTTTGATTGTTGGTGAAGAGAATCATATAGGTTCTAGTTTTGTTTTGCATCATGCTTTGGTTTGTGTGCCACACTAGTAGTCTATGATTTGGATTGGAGGAAACTCTTTCTCAATTTTTTTTTCCCTTGTGATGACTGAATAGTTTTATGCATGAGCATTGAGTTTGATTGTGTATTCAATGGAGATTTTAGCTGGAGAGGAAGAGTTTAGGGAAGCCGATTAGGAAAATGTTAGCATTGTGTACTATGTGTATGTGTTATTTCAATGAGGCATTGTTGTAATTGATTGTGGTGTATCTTGCAGGTAGAAGATGGCAGAAAGTGAGGACATTCAGCCGCTCGTGTGTGATAATGGAACCGGAATGGTCAAGGTATTCAATGATTTTTGTTGGGAAGAACAACTTTGATTAGATGTCCTGATTGCAATGAATAGTTGTTTGTGGTTAGATGTTCTTTGTTTTGTACATTAAATCTTAAGGGCTACTTTTGATGTTACTGTTTAGGCCGGGTTTGCTGGAGATGATGCTCCGCGAGCTGTTTTCCCTAGCATTGTAGGGCGCCCTCGTCACACTGGTGTCATGGTTGGCATGGGCCAGAAAGATGCTTATGTTGGTGACGAGGCTCAATCCAAGCGAGGTATCTTGACTTTGAAATATCCAATTGAGCATGGTATTGTGAGCAACTGGGATGACATGGAGAAGATTTGGCATCACACCTTCTACAATGAGCTTCGTGTTGCCCCAGAAGAGCACCCAGTTCTGCTAACTGAGGCCCCCCTGAATCCCAAGGCTAATCGTGAGAAGATGACCCAGATAATGTTCGAGACCTTTAACACTCCTGCTATGTATGTGGCCAT
Source organism: Rosa x damascena (assembly GCA_001662545.1). NCBI lineage: Eukaryota > Viridiplantae > Streptophyta > Magnoliopsida > Rosales > Rosaceae > Rosa > Rosa x damascena. Next base: position 27,000 of record LYNE01000345.1, on the reverse strand, counting down.
TCAAGCTGTTCTTTCCCTGTATGCAAGTGGGCGTACAACTGGTAAGAATTCTGATTGCTGTTTCATGAAGTAAGGGTGTTAATTTCGAGTTTAGTATCCAAAGCGGGAAAGTGGCACAATCAGTTGTATGTGTTTTTATGTCTGGACAAAAATGGCCTAATGTGAATCATTATAGGTTATGATATCAGCATATTAGTCTATAGGATTCCTACCTGAGTCCCAAATAGTTTCTGGCCTGAATTGGATTTTGATATGTGTGGTTTGAACTTTTAGACTAGTTGTTTGAGTACTTCAGTTATGCTACTTTTTGGGAATTTCATATTTGGACATGTTCCAGACCGAAAAAAATATTTGGACATGTTATAGCTTAAGAACTTTTTTTGATTTGTCAATCACACGGTGTCCTCAAAGGCTTCCTAGGCCCAGAGACTAATCCGTGCTCGGGGGATCTTGTCAGAACGCTTCCTCCCCCCTGGCCACCAAGAATATATTGGGATTTAACTCCAATAAGCGTCGGCGGGATTCGAACCCGGGTGTGGGGGTTCCACACCTGGAGGCTCTTACCAACTCGACCACCTGAACTTAAGATATCTCTATTTCAGTCTTAGGATTCCTGCCTGAGTCACAAGAGTTTCTTGAGTTGGATTTAGACATTGGTTATTGATATTTCTGGTTTGAACTTTTAGACAATTGGTTGAGAACTGTAGTCTTGCTAATTTTTGAAAATTCTATATTTGGACATATCATTATTAGATTACACTTCTGTTATCCAAATTATTTTCTTTTCATCTTTATTGATGGGTATTTTTTTGGCTGTGAAGGTATTGTGCTTGACTCTGGTGATGGTGTCAGCCATACAGTCCCCATATACGAGGGATATGCCCTCCCTCATGCCATCCTTCGTCTTGACCTTGCTGGTCGTGACCTCACTGATAGCTTGATGAAAATTCTTACCGAGCGTGGATATTCTTTCACTACCACTGCTGAGCGTGAAATTGTTAGGGACATGAAGGAAAAACTTGCTTACATTGCCCTTGACTATGAGCAGGAGCTGGAGACTTCCAAAACCAGCTCCTCAGTTGAGAAGAGCTATGAGTTACCAGATGGGCAGGTCATTACCATTGGTGCAGAGCGTTTCAGATGCCCAGAAGTCCTTTTCCAACCCTCAATGATCGGAATGGAAGCAGCTGGCATTCACGAGACCACTTACAACTCGATCATGAAGTGTGACGTTGATATTAGGAAAGACCTTTATGGAAATATTGTACTTTCTGGTGGTTCAACTATGTTTCCAGGCATTGCTGATAGGATGAGCAAGGAAATTTCTGCTCTAGCCCCAAGCAGCATGAAGATCAAGGTGGTGGCACCACCTGAGAGGAAGTACAGTGTCTGGATTGGAGGCTCCATCTTGGCTTCACTCAGTACCTTCCAGCAGGTTTGTTTTCATTTCTTCATTTTCTATACAAACAGTGTTCAATTTTGATCTTGGGATAAATACTAACTGGAGTACTCTACTTGTTTCTTTGCAGATGTGGATTGCAAAAGCGGAGTATGATGAGTCTGGGCCGTCCATAGTTCATAGGAAATGCTTCTAAATTTATGCAAATAGGATCATGGAAGAGTTAGTACTGTTTTTATTGTTTGTGTTTAAGTTTGTTATCTTTCTGTGTTAATTTCTTGTTGGGATGATACTTTCATGAGATTTTATAGTGGTAAATTCTTCATTAAAAATTGTTGTCATTGCCATTCGATAACTTGCTCAACTTTAAAGAAAAACCCAATCCCTTTGCCAGAAACAGAGGACGAGGATAAACAGAAACCAAATTCATTTCTACCCTCGTTGTTACTTGTTTAAGTTGCTTCATCAATGGAACTAGCATTCATAATGAAAATATCTCGATCCAGAAGATATATACAAATTTTTTAAGATCCATCACCATGGATCGAACTAGGACTCGCCATAAATAGTAGTTGGCCAAGGTGTGTGTGAAAGTGAACGCGAGTTTAACTACTAGGTTTGGGAGAAATGGAATGATTGAAGATAATATGTGTTTATCATTGTGTATGTATCCAAACTGTGCATCAAAAACTGTACAACTGGGTTTTATCACAAACTAGTGTGCCATTTAGCTACTATAATGGCTTGTAGCAAACTAGCCGACATCTTTCAAGATTCAATCTTCAGAAGAAAGAAGGGATTCTTCTCTCTGATGCTCATTCTTGCAAAATGGGTGATCCCCTATGTTGAGATTCATTTCAGGTTTCGATGAGATGATGTCTTGATCACCAATCTGCGGTTGTTTCTTCACCAAGAAATTCTCCCTCAAGTCAAATGACTTATCTTCCTGACTCTGATGATCAGTGTAGTGTGAATTGCACCTCTCATACGTTTTACGAGATAGCTCCTTGAAGCTTGAATCTGTGAGAGAATGCTGCTGACTGAAGCTCCCGAACCCTTGTATTCCACGAGTTAGATTACGAGCTCTGGCTCTCTCTTCTTTAAGAAACAGAGTGTCTCCAAGAAGCTTGAGCACTCTATCAGATAACTTCCTCACACTCATGCCCCAGTTAAATCTGCATACCACACACAAACCTCATAGATGTTGAATGCTGAAAGTTAAAAAGTAGTATATATCTCTGTTTAACCAAAGTAGAGTTTTGTTTCGAAGTATGGATTAGATTCACATTTTGACAGCATAACATGACATTCAAATAGAGTGATGTGAATCCAGATTACAAATGTGCTAACCCTTTTTCATCAATGTGCTGAAACCTTCCCATCTGCTTGATAACATCGATATCAACCTCAAACTCCTCAGCAAGTCTCAATGGTCCATGGCTTAGAAGGTATTCCAATAGAATTAAAGCCTTGTAAGAGCCTCGCCAATTCTTTCTATCAAAGTTCGACAACCTGAATTCATAACAAAAAATTAAAAAACTGAAAGTGAATATTACTCAAAAGATTACTTATTACAGCATGCACATAGAAATCATTAACCTCCTATGCAGAATCTCCACAATCCTCCAGTAATCATCAACGTCAAAGGCAGCCCTGGATATTACCCCAATGGTACGTGTGTCTGGTGGCCATGAATTTTCATTTGTAGCTTCTTCTGTCATTCTGTAAATTTATCATCCACAAAAACTTATTAACATCAGATGAACTGAAGAACGTATCGACATGATCATATGTACAGAAAACTTACAGCTCTGCAGGTGTTACATCAGTCAGCGCCAGACGCGCAGTTCTGATCTTCTCTTTTAAGAAGGAAGAGGCTTGCTTCTTCAATTCATAGAACAAAGGACTGCTCATCTTGCTGTTTGTCTTTTGAACATTGACCGCCATCATGCAGGGAATGTTTCTAGGGTGATAAAATTTTGCTATTGATATGGTTATGAACCTTGTCTACGTAAGAAATGCAACTACTCCATTACCAACAAACACCAACTACTCTCTAAAGGTGACTTTGCATTAATTTGTAACGATAAGATTAGGACCATTAAGAATACTTTAACTCTTTAAGACCATTAATACCTTTAACGTGGCTTTATGCCAATCTGCGCACTCCATGTGCCATGTCTACCTTGGTTAGGTGGCAAGTTAATTCCTTGTTTTATCAAATGCTCACAGCCTCCTATTGGCAGAATGAAACGAAGTGTTACCGAATTTAATTTCCGGTGACGACATTGTGGGGAAGCTGGTTTGATTGTCCAATGGCTTCAAGTGACCAATATCTTGCTGGTATGTCACTACCTTTGTAAAGCAAATGGAGTAGCCAATATGTTTGTTAATTGGTGCATGTTGGAATACATAATTTTTTTGTGGAGACTCATGTTATTGTCTACTTTATCTCGAGATATTGTATTGATGCTTGTTATTATTTGTGGTTTAGGCACCATCCCCCCTCCCATGTGTATTCTACACTTTCATTAATGATCACAGTATGAGGGCAGCTGTATTTTGCCTTCGTAAAAAATAAAATAAAAGAAGTAGAAGAAGAAAGAAGATTAAGCTCTTAATTTTGACCTTGAGAAGAGGATAGTGACATCAAATGATAAACTAAGGCATCTTCGGCTCTTAGCTTCTTTGTCTTCAAAATGGTTTTGTTAAAAACTCGTTTTGATAGCAATTTTTGACCAAAATGCAAGGGATTTCCACCATTTCCTTACTATGGTGGTAAGAATTGAATACACATTTTTCTTCTTTTCCTTCAATCCCCTACAAGGATAGGTTGAAATATGATTCAAATCATAAGAACCATATTGAAGACAAAGAATATTATATTACTACTTTCTTTTCCTTCAATCCCCTATAAGAACCATATTGAAGACACAGTAATATGGATGATTCACCTTCTTGAAAAGTTGAAAGTCCTCGTTTTCTCCGGAAATGGTACATAAGAAAAAAAGCTATATGGGCACTCCAAGTTCAATTTTAATGGAAACATGGACGGATATTGGATCACGATCCTGATCACCTGGTCAGCAACTGACCAGGGATCATTTGCACACTTACCGTCCGATTTCAATCGGACGGTTGACAGATATTTAGATTTTAGGGAAGGAGATCTGTCAACCGTCCGATTTCAATCTGACGGTAAGTGTGCAAATGATCCATGGTCAGTTGCTGACCAGGTGATCGGGACTGTATTGGATCATTATGTGCATGTGTGCTGGTGCTCCTTCCTGACCTCAAATCCCAGCCCACGTTGTCAATGAGGCAACTGCTTCAGACATTGCAATAGAGTTGGCCATGGACGGTGCCACATTTTGCAACACCGCCGATGATGTACGCCACTTATGTCCATGATGAAAAACTCCACCGGCAGAGGCTTGAAACCTGCTTCGTTCGTGGTGGGATCTTGATTGAGCTCAATGACGAGTAGACTAGTAGTTTAGATGATATCTTGAAAATATATTTAACGCAGTAACTGTTGAAGGATATCGACATTGAGTATGCCTCTTCAAACTAGGGTTTAGTTCTAGAGTTGTAATAGGAGAGAAAGTTCTAGATTTCCTAATTATATTCAGATTCTATTTCCTTGTATAACAAGATTTTGTACTTTGTAAATCCCTATAAAAAGGGCTTCTATTATCAATAATAGAACACACATAGCACGAGCCCTAACCTTAGCCGAAAAGAAAAAAACCCTAAAACCAAAACCCGAAAACTCCCTCACCAAAACTGGAATAAACCCTAGTCGTACTAGCCTACCGCGCCGCAGCCCTGCCTCCCGCCCTGCCCCTACAGCCTCTTGCCGCAAGCTCCCGCGTTCCAGCTAACAAAGCCACCGACCGGCAGCACTCACAAACTGCTTCCTGCATCACCATCGAGCCATTAGCCACAACTAGGATTGTAAACAAGTTACAATCCCAGATTAGGATCGAACAGCCACTGCATTCCTAGCTTAGGATTGAAGCAGCATCTACAATCCCGACCCAGGATCGATAGCACGTCTACAATCCTTTCACGGTTTCAAGCCCCGCAGCCTACTGCCGCAAGCCTCGCTGTTGCCCAGCGCTAAACCCGCTACTGCCCTGCGCTGAGCCTGTTACTGCCACTAGCTGCTGCAGTTGCCTTAACACGCCTACTCCAACACGCGCGTGTTCTCAAGCCCCGAATCATCAAGTAAGCTTTTGTAATTAATGTTCCTGCTTTCTTGTCTTTTAAATTCCTTTATTTGCTGTAGGATTTGTATAATACGAACATGGGTTCGATTATTTAATAAACGGAATTGTGGGGATTCACGCTAAACGAACTAAGAGCGTTCGTAATCAATGAACTATGAGTGTTCATAATCTTCGGATTAAGAGCGTCTGCAAGCATCAATTTTTGACCATATTAAACATCATTGTTTCGGTCTAATCCAAATATTCTTGGAAATTGATTTCTTGGTAGCATAGGTCGGAAATCTTATTACTTTAGTTTTCGTGGAAGTTTTTACTCCGAAACTAATCTATTCTCCTTTGTTTTTGAATGTCGAATGCAAACGTGCAAAAACTCGACTTCACTAAACCAGATTCAAATAACATTGGTTATCACCAATGGGTGAATAACGTCAAGAATCACCTCACTACTAGTGGGATTCTATGGAGAAGAGCACACAGAATAAAGATTAATTGAGAAAATCCTCTCAACCTTCCCCATCTCAGCGCTAATGATTGCAAGCAATATAGGCTTGTGTGCAATGCTAGACGGATCACGAGGTTTCATCAACTTATGTCAGTTATTGAGTAAGCTGATAACTTACTCGTGAAAAACTATAATTCAAAGGCATGTTGGAACTAAGAGCGTTCATGAGGCGAATTATAAATTGCGCACCTAAATGAGGGCGCAAGGAGTGGAACCCTAAAAGTTAGGGGACAACAAAATGGACATGTGGGTCCATTCAACCGCTTTACAAAGGAAGGAAAACCGCGAGATACGCGGCAACATTGACCAGCGTGGGAGAGACAAAACAGGTTCCGTCGGTAGTGGTGGTGTCGCCACCAACGTCCATGGAGGATGTCTAAATGCACAAGGTGCATCTCAATTAATGGGTGAGGTAATGCTATAGATAGGGATCTTTAAAGCATTGGTTTAAGCACTAGAATGCGAGTGGAAAAACAAAGCTACACAATACAAGTGTATAAAGATATGAGAGAGCATGAGGCTCATCTCGCAGCTGAAGGAGATGATGGAAATGACAATGACGTCAATATCATCATTACAGACTTCAAATCTGGCGAGGAAAACAACCATGTTGATGCCGTAGATTTTGATTAAATAGTCCATTTATTTTCCAAGAATTATGTAATGGTAATTATGCCTTAATCAATAAAATGACATTTTGTATTAACTCTTTCTCTCTAGGCTCACCCAATTAAGTATGATGTCTAGGAAAATAGTTAAGATTAGTGGTAATTAAGCAAGCTTTGCTCCACCAACATTTCCTCTTACTTTCCTGGTCATAGTTAATTGGATTATCGAACGGATTGAGTGACTACAATTTGTCCAAATTTGATTTTTATTGGATTAGACTTTGGTTACGAAACTTTGATGTAATCATTGGCTATTAATAAAAGTGTTGATTCTTTTATTTAATGTCTTGGACATATTTCAATTCGAACTTTATTATTTCAAAGATATAAGAGCCAATGGTTTTCATGTGGAAACACATTGTGAGAATGGACAAGAGTTCCTTTGCATCACCTTTAATGACTACAGACGTAAACGAGTATTAGAGAAACTTATGTGTCGCTCTAGTGGGTTGTATGCAACCACTATTCAAATCATTGAATCAAACCATGTCATGAGAGATGATTTATGGGATTCTGACACATATAAGCTTTGACATGACCTTTTAGGACACCCATGTCGTGATATGATGATCCGTATATTAAAGACTTCACACGGACATCCATTCTTCAAAACAAAGAGAAGTAAGAACCAAAAATCTGTTCGAGGAGAAGCACATACGCCTCACGATGCCAAGACTGGGCATGACCGGCCACTTAGGGCAGGTGCCATCTACCCCCTACGGCAACGACATGGCTTTGACGCCATGGACTCCTCTTTCACTCCTTTTTCTACTTCTAAAGTCAATTGTGACTTCGTGGCTCAACCAAATTCTTCTTTGGTTTCTTCTAAAGCCCATCTTTCATTTTACAAAGCCTGCTATTTAGCAAAATTAGGATCGAGACCATCCTATGCAAAGGACACTAAGGAAATAATTCCATTCTTACGAAGAATCCAAGGGATTCTGTGGATCGACCCAACCAACTTGCGGACTGCTTAGATCTTTTATGCTGTTGGTTGATATGAGGACACGCTGGTCACGTGTCGCACTATCGTCCACTCGTAATGTTGCTTATGATAAACTCCTGGCCCAGAACATATGGCTACGGGCTCACTACCCAGATCATCTCATTCAGTCAATTTGACTTGATAATGCTAGAGAGTTAACATCGAAAATTTATGACTATTGCATATCATTAGGTATTGATATCAAGTATCATATTCCCATGTACACACCCAATTGGTCTCGCGGAAAAGCCATCATTAAACGACTACGATGGTAGCCCGAACTTTGGTAATGCGCACCAATATTTCCGCTTGGATTATGCAATATCGCATGCAGCTATGCTAATTCGTCTAAGACTCATAGCAGCCACTCAACTTTTATTTGCGTTACATCTAGTGACTGGGTTCGAGTATAATATCTCGTACTTATGCATATTTGAGTGTGCGGTTTATGTGCCAATTGCACTGCCACATCGCATCAACATGAGTCATTGCAACAAATGCATATATATATATATATATATATATATATTTGTGTTGAGCATAAGTCTCCAACTATAAGTCCACTATGTAGAACCCTTGACAGGCGATCTCTTTTTTGCTGGATTTGCGAATTGTCACTTTGATGAGACAGTCTTTCCATCGTTAGGGGAGATTAGAACGTCAACGTTCAATAGGAACAATAGGAATTGTCATGGTCTGTCCCCACTATGTCTCATCTTGATCCCCTAAAAGTGACGAGATCACATACATATAACTGCTGCAAACATGTCTGCAAGGATTGATGTCCCCACAAGAGGACATGGTGCCACCCAGAGGAGATGGGTACTGCACCACTACCATGGATGGTGGTATGGTGACGCCACAAAGGTGGCATAATGGCGTCATAGGCCATGGGTTCCGCTAGAGAGCATAGGAGACCCATAGGTTCGATGAATTCTCGCCCTAGGAAGAGAGCGAGTTTGGCACAACTTGATCCATTGATCATTGATACTCAAAATCCGTCTCATGAGAATATTCTGGATTGTGGTTATGTCCAAGAGACATTGTTGGGGGACGCCTCAATGTTAGAACCAATTCCTAAAAATATAGAGATCTCTATGAATTACACTGGTGTACATGAAGACGTGAAATTATTTAGACCAATGACATCGAACCTTACTCCGTTGAAGAATGCCAACGTAGAGAAAATTGGCCTAAATGGAAAGATGCGATCCAGATTGAATTGGATTTACTAACGAAGAGGAAGGATTTCGGGCCTGAGATGCCAACACCTCCTAACATAAAACCTGTTGACATTAATAGGTCTTCGTTAGATAGCGTGATGAGAAAAAGAGATGATAATCTCGCCTTATGGGGCAAGGCTTCTCACAAAATGCCCTAGAATCGACTACGAGAAGACATATTCTCTTGTAATAGATGTCATTGCACTCCACTACCTTGTCAGTTTGGTATGTTCTGAATAACTGAACCTGCAGCTTACGAATGTGGTCACTACGTATCTCTATGGGGATCTAGATATGGAATATAATGAAGGGTCTTGTGTACTTCATTTACCCAAATCAAGTAGCTTTTGACCACGGAGCGCGTTTGCAATGAGGGCAAAACGCTCACTAAAGTGAATACTTGATTGGGAAGGGATATGATGAACTATGCCCCTGTGTTTTCATGACAAGTTCTGGATTTGCAATTGTCACGGTTTATGTTGATAAACATAATTGGAACCCTTGAGAGTTAAGGGAAACCGCTGAACACCTGAAATCCGAGTTTGAGATGAAAGACCTTGGGAGAACACAGTTTTGTCTAGATTTATAACTTCTATACCGTATCAATAAATGCTTTGCATTTTGATAAAGTCAAAGATGCACTCCCATGGTCGTCCGTAGTCTTGACCCTAAGAGGGATACGTTTCGTCCCAGGGATGATGACGGAGACGTGTTAATTGGCAGAAGTGTTTTACCTAAGTGCAATAGGCTCATTATTGTACTTAACACAATACAAGACCAGACACCTCATTTCTTATAAACTTGTTGGCTTTGTAGCCCTAAGCCAACGCAACGCCATTGGACTGGTATAAAGACAATCTTTCATTACTTAAAATGTACGATAGATATGAGCTTGTTCTATCCCTGTAGAGAGAAAAGAATGACGGAAGAATGAGAAAGGATCTCATTAGGCCAATTGGCACCGTCCAAGAAGTTGTGATCGGCAAAAGCTGTCGGCCACCCATCCTCCTCCCTTACATCAAAACGATGATGATGTTTTGATGAATTTTGCTGATGTAGGGTATCTCTCTGACCCTCACAAATGTCGTTCCCAAACAGGTTATGTTTTTGCCATGGGAAGCACCGCAACATCTTGGAGGTCTACAAAGTAGACCCTTGTTTCTACTTCCTCAAATCATGCAGAGATTATTGCTCTACATAAAGCTGTGCGTGGATGCATATGGCTAAGGTATGTAATTAGACACATTCGAGGAGCTTGTGGTTTGAAGTCTACCACAAATGAACCTACATGCATTTATGAATTGAGCAAATGAAATTAGGTTTCATCAAGGGCGAGAACACCAAGCATATATCGCCTAAGTTCTTTTACAATCAGCAACAACATTAATCACTACTAAAGATTGAAGTGAATCAAATCCGATCAGAGGATAATGTAGAGGACTTATTCACTAAGTCATTACCTAAATCCACATTCGAGAAACATGTGAAGAGGCTTGGATTGAGAAAATTATCCGAACTGCCATGATTGTAGCAATCAGGGGGAGATGTCGACATCAGGGGGAGGAATGATATCTACATGATCGATCTCGAAGAGTGAAGGACGTGTTGTGCTCTTTTTGTCCTTCGACCAGGGTTATTTTTGTCCCACAGGGTTTTTTTTACCTGGCAAGATTTTTAATGAGACAACAATCAAAGCGTCATCACCAAGTTTGAGCGACACAAGGGGGAGTGTTGAAGGATATCGACATTGAGTGTGCCTCTTCAAACTAGGGTTCAGTTCTAGAGTTGTAATAGGAGAGAAGGTTCTAGATTTCCTAATTATATTTGGATTCTATTTCCTTGTATGACAAGATTTTGTATTTTGTAAATCTCTATAAAAATGGCTCCTATTATCAATAATAGAACACACACAATTCCATTTTACTTTAACAGTAACCCACTTTTGAGTATGCTAAACAATGTAATTTGGTTGTAAAAGTATGCAGCTAACTAGCTTTTAATTAACATTCTAAAATCCCCAGTAACTTTAGTTTCTTGGGTTTGTGCTATTCTACAATTGGTGTCCATTCCAGGCTTTCAGTTTGTTAGGTTTCTTTTTATATTTTCTTGGGTTTGTTCTACATGGCTTTAGAGTTTCAATACCATCCATCTTATGTGTAATGCATCCATTAACCGGTTATTTATAAGCTTTCAATTCTAAAGCGATTCACATAAGTCGGAATATTTTCAGCTTGGACCAATGTTTTTTATTAGCTTCTAATTGATTACAAGTTGAAGATTCTGACCAACAACAGATACATTGTGTGAACTAATCACGTTTTGCTTAACGCTTCATCTTTGCTATGGTTCCATCCGGGATCTGACAAGGATTTTGGGCCCCTCTATCTTCATAAATTTGTTCAACGTACTGCCCGACGTAGCCTCAAAAGATGCCATCTAATTCTTGAATCACCTAAAATTACAAGAGGAAAACTGTATTAACACCATTGCGTTCCTTGGCAAACAAAGTAAACTAACATTTTCATGACAAATGAACATTAAAACAATGGACATTCTACTTCTGTCTTTCTGGCAATTTCTCAAGGCTTTATCTACTCTTACTCGGACTGAACCTTAAAGAAACATATCACATGACCAACTGTCTCGTGGCGCGTTGTTCTCCATATTTCAAGGCCCTTATCACAACTGTATGACCGGTGATGATTTCCACCAAATATCTAAAACTGAACTTGATTTCTCGTTAGTTCTGTCAATAGAAATGTAATAACCTGAGCTAGATAGAAGTAACTGAGAACTGATTTACAGCACTCACCAAGTGCTTGTCACGTAATTAACAACACTCTTTTAAGTCTACTTTGTGCCGCTGATTCCTCACTAATGGCAGATTTGTATTGAGAAAATCCTGAACCTATAAGAACAGTTGTAGCTTTGTTTCATAAGTTCATTTATTTAGAATCTAGAATACCCGTTTTACTTATTCTACAGATCAATCTCAAACCTCTGGTATAAAATCAGTTTCAAAATAGTCAATCTCCAACAACTGGTATAAAATCAGTCTCAAAGTAGTGCAACACTCAGCCTCACCCAATCAATGTCAGGCCTATAAGTCAAATTCAACAGTACAAAGAAACAGCAACCAGATAAAGTCACCAAAACATACAATTGAAAGTTCATTATACCAGAAAACACCAAATTTCATAAATAAATTGGGCAGGAAATAATGATCTAACATTCATTCTTGATATGAGGATCTTATCTTTTCTTCTGCTGATCAGCTTTGATAATCTGCATGTCCAGATATCCTTTCACTAACAGAGAGTCACTACATGTAGGGTTTCGCACATAGCTGCATCGATCTCTTTACCGTTTTCATTAAAATCCACAGGGTTGTAAATTGTTCCATGGCTGAATTCTGGCATTTGAAGCTCATTATAGAAGAAAGATGTTGAGAGGAGAAACCTGAGAACGAGTATTTAGGGTTGGGGTGGAAAAGAAGGGTGTGGGAGTTTGTAGTTGTTGAAGCTGGAGAAGTATTGCCTTTACAAGTTGTGTCCTTAATCCACATCATGTACAGGAAGCTTTCTGTTTATCCTTAATCAAATAAATGAACGAAAAGCATATGGATCCAATGTTATTATCAACATGAGTTCAATTTAACCTAACATTTTAGGCATGTCGTGACTCGTGACACTATCAGCGGATAATTTATTTTATTATTTAATAGTTTATTTTTGAAATTAAATCTAGAAATCCGAGAGTTGGATCAAGCCCGTCAAGGTACTAGCAGAAGGAGAATCTCGACTCCAGGAGGATGTAGAATGAGGCGAAAATGATGGGAGAGGAGGGTCTCGGCTCTAAAAGTTACCAACTTGCCATGTAGTCAGTCTTCACTACGGCTGCTGAGCAAAATGAACAAGAGAAGGTGAGAGG
>LYNE01000344.1:123990-137381 GCA_001662545.1 Rosa x damascena | reverse complement strand
ATCCTTTCCAATATCTGGGCTGTTGCATCGTCGGCGGAATCAGCCTGAATGACCCGCTGGGATGGCCTGCACCTCGGCACAGGCGGATTACCTTCAGTCCTCGCCCTGGCTTCCGAGCGGTTGGTGTGCGGGAGTGATTCCGCCACCTGCTCTAACATTAGTTGAGGTATGGGCGGTGGTCCCATTCCCAACAACTCAGGTGGGTTCAGCGGTACTTGCATCTGTATGATCGGCCCTGGTACCAATGTGCTGGTGCTGGGTCGACTATGCCTGGTGCTATGTGACTGCTCGCTCTGTGCTGGGCGGGCGGTGGCCGCCAGCGTCTTCTTTAGTTCCTCAAAACGTGCCATAAGCGTAGCCACCTGCCTTTGGGCTTCAGCCTTTTCCTTGCGCTCTTCCTCACGTTCTTTGTTTGCCTTGTGAAGGTCCGTCAGTGCCAGCTCGTACATAGTGACGAGATCTTGGCCCGGCGGGCGGCTGCTACTTGGATTTACCTTACCGCCGGGGTTGGCCGGGGTTGTGAATAGTGCGCGGTTGACGCCTACCGCTGGGTCGGAGGGTTGGGGGATGGCGGGGTGGTCTGCCTGCTCCTCAGCGTTTCCCCCGCTGCCGCTAGTCATAGTGATTGTGATGGGATGGTCTTTTGTTGTTTGCTTCCCACAGACGGCGCCAATGTTAATGTCTAAAAGTCCAACGGTAGCTGGACCTTAGCTAACGCTGATCCGGTGGGCGGATCGATACTTGTGTTGTTCTCGAAGCTCCCGTTACCTGTCAAGTAAAATACAATGGGCGTCAGAGGGAGACCGCGCCGGGCGGTCTTCAACTCTCCGATGCCTAAGTTAGTCAATGTATTTATATTGACAAAGTAACAGTAGGTAAGTATTAAATGCGTAATTAATGAGGAGAGAGGAGAGAACCTTTTTATAGGTGAGGAAGAGGTTGATCTTCTCTTAGTTTTCGATGTGGGATCGATGTGCTTCAGTTCTCAACTTCAGAAGCTTCTGACGCCATCTTGACGCGGCGCGTCGGCGGCGATCTGGAGGTAGTCCGACGTTGAGGCTGTAGCCCGTCTGGCGGTGTGTCTGCATGTCATTCTTTTGGTTGGAATTAGTACCTTTGGCGGTACAATGAGCGTGGTCCATTATAGCTAATTATGCTTGCAAATGTACATGTATGTACATTATATTTCAAAGAACATTTTGGTTTAATTAAATATTAGCTTGTTTACCCAATCATACCCAATCATTGTGACTTATATGTTGTTTATACATTTCTAGTGGGCGGTAAAGACGCGGAAATCATATAGCCAAAATCAAATTGATGAGGTGCGCATTGAAGTGGCAGATTATATATAGAGTTTGGTGTATGACTTTTGACTACCAAGATGATTTTTGAGTAAGGCTAGTTTTTTCTTTGAAATAAAGTTTGGTGTAGAACTTTTGTAGATTGTTGCTCATATGTTTCTAGGCTAGCCTTTGTAGGTTTTGGGGTTTTCTCTTGTGACATATGTTGAATCATGAATTTGGAAAGAAAATTAATGGAAAGCCCCAATTTTTGGATGATTATGAAATACATTTCTTTTCCCAACAGAAGCTAGATGCAAACTTAGCACATCATGCTTGTCAAAATGAAGTGAAGTATATAAAAGCATAACAAAACAGTAATGCCAAGGAAAAGGAAGTCAGTTGAGAGATTAGAAATCAGTATCAAAATGAAAATCGATGTCTTATAATTATCACTATATCGAATTGTGTCCACAGAACCGATGTACTCAAAACCAGTGCACATGGATTTTACAAAACAAAAGCGATGTCTACAATGAAACAATACATCGATTTTACAAAATAAAAAAAGAAGCAATGTCTACAATGAAACAACACATTGGTTTTAGAAACAATAAACGATGTCTACAATGAAACAACACATCGGTTCTAGAAAAAGCAAGCCATGCATGTACATAAAACCATTGAACATCATTTTGCTTAAATGAAAACGATGTGCTATGCTAAAGGAAACATCAATCCTGAAAAAAAAAATTCGATAATGCCTAAAGATATAGACATCGTTCCTAAGAAAATAATGTGTCAGCTACACGTAAAAATGGCCTAAAACAAACAATAGTTTATAGAAACTGATGTCTAGAAAGGTTCGAGACATCACTTCTGAAATAGAAATCGATGTAAATGTTCACGTAGGTATTATTCGACATATACTTTATTAAGCATAAAAGGTGAAAATATGAAGAATTAAATATAGTTAACATACAAAATTATGATAATTATAACAATTATTCATCGATTTGTGTATCGGAAGCGATGTTCTTTGTTGTTGTGGATATCGATTGTCGACCGATGTCTGATTTTTTTATCTTTCTCTACACCCACAAAGACATCGGCAAAATTTAGTTTGACATTGGTTCTAGACTTATGTCTATTTACAAAATTCTATTAGTGTAATGAAGCTTTCAAAACGCCTCAATCAAGGGAGTTTGAGCACAAATATGTATGTTCTCGATGTGGAGCATCCCGGTCATTGGGCACATATTTGTAGAGCTCGTGAGAGTACTGTCAACGCCTATAAAGCATATTGTGAAGCAAGAGAAGTTCACTATGTAGAACAAGAAGATTAAGAATATGATCTCGAACTAAGGGTTGAAGACTTCAAATTTGGCTGGGATCAATAGATCGCCGATTTTTTTTTTAAGTATTTATTTTTCTAAGAGATGTAATAGGCAATTGACATATACTTTGTACTAAATGCCATTGGTTTATTTTCTCTTCAACTAAGCTCATGTCTACGAAGGTTTCGAGATAAGTGGCACTTAAGTGAGATTTGCTCCATCGACATCTCTCTACTTACCTGGTCATATTTATTTTGGATTTACCAAAAGAAGTTAAATGACTACCTTTGTTTTGCATTAGCTAGTTTCAGATTAGATTTCTTTTGGTCAAAGAAACAATGATGTACACCATTGGCTTACGAATAAAATTTTAAGTTCTTTTCATTATGAACGCCATTTGAAATTCTGAGCATATTACTTTGTGACTACGATGGCTGGGCCATCAGCTTTAGTTCAAGGACATGGAATGGCCCAAATTCCACTTGCCAAATGGCACCTTGATTACTGTCACAGAAAGTATCTACGCTTTTAGGGCAAATCAAACTCTATTAAGCTATTCGAGCCAACGGATTCCTTGTGAAAACACAGATAGAGAATGAAAAAGAGTTCCTTTGATATATCTCTAATGATTGCGAATAAAGGCGCATCTTAGAGAAACTGATGTATCTTTCTAGTGAATTTTATGTCACCACTATTCGAGCCATTAAATCCAGTAAAGTTATGAGATAAGATCTCTTAAATTTAGACACATATTGGCTTTGTCACGACGTGATAGGTCATCCTAGCCGTAATATGATGATCCATCTATTAAAGACTTCACACAGACATCTATTCTTTCGAGTGGAATGAAGCACGAATCAAAGGTTGATTCCTGGAGTAAGTGTGAGCGTCGCAGTTGCCTCTTGCTTAACCGTTGTCCACTGCCAACCTAGGGATGGCACAGTCCATATCCATGATGCCATGGATGGTGTCCATCATGGTGATGGCACCCTAAGTGATGCTGCAATCACCAATTTTTCTTCTAATAGCTTTTTAGATGCTCAGACCCAACCAAAATCCTTATTGATTGCTTCTAAGGCCTTTCGCTCACTCTACAAAGCCAGTTCCTTATGAAAATTAGGACTGAGACTGTCCTACGCAAAGGATACGAAACTACTCATTCTGTTCTTACATAGAGTCCGAGGGGATTCTATAGACTGATTCAACCTACTTGCGGACGTTTAAATATTTCATGATATTGGTTGATGTGCAAACACGCTAGTCACGTGTTGTGCCATTGTCCACTTATACTACACTTCTAGCATAGATTATATGGTGACAGGCTCACTCCCAGGATCATCCCATTTAGTCAATTCGACTTGACAATGCTAGAGAGTTTACATTGAAGACTTTCAATGATTATTGCATTGGGACTGATGTTGGACATCATATTTCTATGTACACACCCAAATGGTCTTGCTGAAATGACTATGATGGGAGCCCAAACTTTGGTAATGCATACCAATCTCCCAATATACTGCTTGGGGTCACACAATATTGCATGCAGCTATGCTAATTCGTCTACGACACACTGCCACTCAATCTATCTCTGCGTTATAGCTAGTGACTAGGAACCAATATCTCGTACTTACGCCTATTTGTGTGCATCATTTATGCGCCTCATGCGCCACCACAACGCACTAAGATGGGTCTTCACAGACGAATCGATAAATATATTGGATATGAAACTCCAACAATGGCTTGCCACTTAACGCCCTTGCTAGGTGATCTCTTTGCCGCTAGATTTGCAGATTGTCACTTTGATGAGACAATCTTCCTGTCATTAGGGGGAGATAAACACGGATGTTCAACAGGAACGACATGAATTGTCATGATCTGTCCCCATTATGTCTCACTTCGATCCCCGCTAAAGTGACGAGATCACACATATCTGCTGCAAACATGCCCGCAAGGATAGACGTCCCTACGAGAGAACATAGTGCCACCCTACATGGAGGTAGGCATGACATTTATGCCATAGAGAATGACACTCTGGTGTTACAGGCCATGGCCCTAGCTAGGATGTGTGGGAGGCCTGTAGGTTCGAAGGATACTTTGGCACAACTCAATCCTTTGATCATCGATACTCAAAATCCGTCTTATGAGAATGTTTCAGATTAAGGTTATCATTGGGGGACTCCTCAACGTTAGAACCTATTCCTGAGAATATAGAGCTCTCTGAAAAATTACACTAATGTACATGAGACGTGGGATAAAAACTCCATCATGATTGATGATGTATTCGCGCATTTCATTGCGCAAGAGTTTGTTGTGTCTAATGATATCGAACCACGTTGCGTTGATGAATGAATTCCAACGTAGAGAAAATTGGTCTAAATGGAAAGATATGATCCCGGTTAAGTTGGATTCTCTAACGAAGATGAAGGGTTTTCGAGCCAGCGATGCCAACACCTCCTAACACAAAACTTATTAACTAATGGGTCTTCTTTAGAAAGCGTGATGACAAAAAGAGATGGTAATCTCGTCTTATGGTGCAAGGCTTCTCACAAAATGCTCTGGAATCGACTATGAGGAGACATATTCTCTCGTAATGGATGTCATTGCACTCCACTACCTTGTCAATTTCGTAGTTTCCGAATAACTAAACATGCAGCTTATGAATATGGTCACTACGTATCTTTATGGGGTTCTAGATACGGAATATATATGAAGGTTCCTGGTGAACTTTATTTACCCAAGTCAAGTGGCTCTAGATCACGGACCGTGTTTGCAATGAGGTTGAAACACTCATTAAGTGACTACTTGATTGGGAAGGGATATGCCCGCGCGTTTTAATAACAAGTTCCAAATTCTATCACGGTTCATGTTAGTGACATGACCTTCATTGGAAGCCTTTAAAGAGTTAAGTGAAACCGTTAAACACTTGAAATTCGAGTTTGAGATGAAAGATCTTGGGAGAACACAATTTTGTTTTAGTTTGGAACTTGAGCACCGTGTTGATTGATGCTCAAGCACCCCCATGATCGTCTGTAGTTTTGATCCTAATAAAGGATCCTCTTTGTCCAAAGGATGATGATAAAAATGTGGTAGAGATAGAGGTGTGATACTTAAGTGCAATAGGCGCATTATTGTACTTAGCTCAATGCACAAGACCAGACATCTCATTTGCAGTGAACTTGTTAGCTAGATATAGCTCTGCGCAGCTTCATTCAATGGTGTAAAAGATATCTTTCAATACTTGAGATGTACGATTAATATGGGCTTGTTCTATCTCTTCAGAGAGATGATGGATGCTGACCCATCACATACCAGGAAAGCCACCAACACTGACCTGCATCCTCTATCCTTATCCCAAAACGACATTAGTGTTTTGAAAGGTTTTGCTGATGTTGGGTAGCTCTCTGACCCAAACAAAGGTCATTCCCAAACTGGTTAAGTGTTCATCATAGGTAAGACTACGATATCTACGAGGTCTACAGAATAGACCCTCGTCGTTATATATTCAAATCATGCAGAGATTATTGCTCTTCACATTGTAGTTTGTGAATATATATATATATATATATATGGATTGGATCCATAGTTACGTATGGTCAAAGCAATTGTGGTTTGAAATCTACCACATATGAGCCTACTAGCATTTATGAGGCTAATGCTGATTGTTTTGAACAAATGAAGCAAAGCTACATCAAAAGTGACAACACCAAGCATAATCAACAACAACAGACTCTCCTCAAGATCAAAATGAACAATGTTCGATCTGAGGACAATATGATAGACTTGTTTACTAAGTTATTGTCTAAATCCACTTTTGAGAAACATGTTAGCAGAATTGTTTGCGGAAGTTATCCGGACTCCCTTGACCGTAGTCATTAGGGGGAGATGCAGACATCGGGGGGCGATATCTACATGTATGGTCTCAAAATGTGAAAGGTGTGTTGTACTCTTTTTTTCCTTCGACTGAAGTTATTTTTGTCCCACTGGGTTTTTGTTACTCGGTAAGATTTTTGACGAGGCAACGAGATGAGCACCACGTTTGGGCGATACAAGGGAGAGTGTTTAAGGACATCTAATTTATGTGTCTGGCCCAGACTCTAGTGACTTGTCCAAGTTGTAATAGGGTTAGTCTTACAGATATCCTCGGAGATATCCTAATCATTTTATGACTCAATTTCCTTGTAAGACTTATATTCTCTTTGCATGTAATCCTTAATATAAAGATACTCCTATTATCAATGAAAGCACAACTCAATTCTCTCCTAATTTCAGTGAATCTCCAAATTTTAATTTTGTTTTTTTCTTTTTTCTTTTAATGAATAAAAGTTTTATCTAATTATAATTTGTGGTGAAAATATGTAAGGTTATGTCATTTTCCACATCACTTGTTGTGTTGACATCATTCAAGCAACAAATCCAGGCCATTAAATGTTCTAAAATCTAATAGCTCACAAAATGTGTAAAATAGTCTCATGACACTACTACAAAAATTGAATCAGACGACGGCTAAAAACTGTCATCTGATATGGAGGCAAACTGTTGTATATCGAGGCGCCGTCTGATGAAGGTCGATTGTAGGGAACCGTCGTGTGAAGGGCTCAATAGCATAGTGCCAGCCTGTCGACAGCATTAGTTGTTGCATGACTATTCTTCAGACGACGAGCGACTTTAGAAACTGTTGTGTGACTGCAATTTAGAGGTCACTTTATTTTATGCCTGTTGAGTGACTTTTATTTAGACGACAGTTTTTCAAAGTATCCATTATCTATTTTATATTCAGATGACAGTTTTTATTTTGGGGTCATTGTGAATTATTGTGCACATACGACAGTTTTTTTGTGGTTATTGTTGTCCTAATAGAATGATTCAATGCATTGTATGTGCAGGAACTGAAATAAAAAGTGATCAAATTAACAGTAGCTGATCAATATATAGAAGAAATTGTTATAATCCAAATCATGCACCAAAATAGATTGTGCAAAGGTAATCTTTCATCCACAAAAGGAGTACATCTAATACTACCCTCCTAGCAATATATATACATCCAAAAATTTACTTAAGGAGTCTAGCTTTGCAAAGCTCTCATGGGCTTATTGGAGTTTAGATTTGGAAGTTTATGTAGGAGCTTTTTGCTCTCTTTCTATAGTTCTAGCTGCATATGGATCTATAGTTCACTGAGGAGTACACATGCCATAACAGGAACCGGACCAATATGGGCAGAAAACTAGTTGCATCTGCAATTCAATTATACCCTTTCTCATCAGTTAATGCTAGGATCATGTACCTGAGATTAGAAAAAAGGGAACAACTGACTTATATATGTGGTCAATGAAATACTGAATTTATACATGTTCTCATCAGTTAGGAAATGAAATACTTGAGCAAGTCTTGAATTAATTGACAATACTATAATTTTGGAACACAAAGGATCCAAAACAGAACAGAGCACAAACAAGTCCACAGATGCGAGCCATTTCACAAAACCAAAGCAGTAACCAAACTCGTTTTGGAAGTAGGAAAAATACATGAAGTCCTTCAAATTACTGAATTTTCTCACATAAATACAGAATCGAATAAAAGCATCAATCACAGAAAATTTGATGTAGTCCAGGTATTTATCAGGTTTAATTAATTAAAGAAACTGAGTATTAAAAAGAGAGAAGACTATGAAACAATAAAATTCAATTCTGTAAACTAAATTGAATATAGCAATATTACTATGTAGCCTGAACATAATGTAATATTATGAAGAATATGAGGGAGACTTACCAGAAATGGACCCTGACCAATCTGTTCCAAATCCAAGTTATGAAAGAGCAGTGCAATAAAACTTGGTCAGAATATTCAGCCGTTGTTTAAGATTTGGAGAGTGTATGCCAATGAACAAATAATGAAGAGTGGGGCACTCCTTTTTAAAGTATCAAAAAAGTAATGATCTTTCCATAAGGTAACAACCAAGGAAAAAGTTGAATTCTTGCACATAAACTTAAGAGGGACCAAAGATTCAAGTTATTAAGCAAGGAAAGGGCTTGCAAGAAAAAAAAAAAGCATTTTCATATACAGAGTCTCCTAGTTAGTCCAAGTGAGATGCATGGCAACATTACTAAGTCACCCCAATCACTTAGATTTCTTTTTAAAGTAAAATTCCAAGAGAAAAAAAACAATCTGGGAAGAAGAGAATGACACTAAGGGTAGATGGACATAGACCTATACAAATTGGAAATGGGCGATGAAATGCGAGTCTCACCTACAAAGACACCCTCCCAAAAGCAAATTCTAGCCCACTCCCCCCCCCCCAAAAATTAAGGATGAAATGCCTCCATAGGCTACCTGCAATCACATAGTCACTGGTTTACTATTTATGGAGCATGATACACAGACAAGAAGTGAAGATTTGTCTACTCACCTGTTTTCCAGTCCTGTCCAGTTCCAGCTTCAGTTGTGCCAGTTTTAGTTTCTAGTTGCTGGACATCAGCATAGATGGTGCAGAACAAAATTATAGCATTAGTATACAATTTTAGCTATGAAATACGTGAAGATGAACTGTAAGGGATTCATAATCACACAATCTTGGTCTTCTGTGATTAATCACTGAAGAAAGCTAGCAGCAAAACTTATACTCATTACAGAAATTTTACTTCTTGCATTACAACTGTTGTCAGAATTTACTTAGACTATGCACTACTGAGGATTTTGTTTGCACATTGACCAGGATGTATACCTAAAATATAGGAATAATCAAGTCCCACCAGTTAAACTTTCCTCAAGAATATTTCTCATATGAAAGAGAACATAAGTAAAGTTTCTTCAGTCCAAAGTAAAGACTAAATAGCAACCAATAGTTAAACTTGAAGTTTAAGCATAAACTGACATGTCACAGCACATATTGTATTTCAATGCCGCATTCAATCAATCTTGCACTCTGATGAGACCAATTCATTCCAGTATGCATAAATAAAGCATTTAAAAAAAAAAAAAGGTAGTTTTAACAGGCACATTATGACGTCCCGAACCCGAATTCACTGGTTTACTAGTCATTTGGACAGTAAACAACTTTTACTTTCACTTTTACTGTCGTTTCAATGCTTTTAGGGGGCCCTAAAAGTTGACTTTTTGTTCGGTTCAAAATTTGAGAAAATATTCTTCATGGAAGTTGTAGAGGACGTTAAATCGAGCGCGTGCATATGTGGTACGTAAAAATCGGAGTTCTTATGCGAAAGTTATGGCCAAAATACTAAAGTTACTGTTCATGGTAAGTTTCTATAAATAGTCGAGTTACTGTGGTAAGTTTCCATTTTCGGAAACTTACCCAGCCCTCTCCCTTCTCTCTCCCCGATTCTCTCTTCCTCTCCGACCTCTTCACCTTCTTCCGGCCATAACTCCTCCATCCGGCGACGGATTTTGACGTATAAGATATCATTGGAAAGCTCTCTTCCTTCTCTTCATTTCTGGGTTCATTTCGTAGCTTAATATGAACTGTTTTGAAGGTGCAGCAACGAGAAGAAGAGGACGGTCACTGTAGCAGTTTTGAGTCAATGTCGATATTTTCCGATTCCGACAGTCTCCGGCCACCAAATTGGCGTCGAAGGTTCGGTTTTTGACATAGATCATTTCCCCTAAAGTCTTTCATTTCACTTTGCAGTGTAGAGGTCGAATTAACAATTTCAATTTCTAGGGTTCTTGGAATTTCTGGAAAATTTTCACTGACCAAATTGGAGCTCTTCCAGGTAAAATTGGAACTTGTTGTAGTTGAGAAAGAGGTTGGGTTTGTTGAGTAGATGGTGCTGCCAAATTTTGGTGGCCATCGGAGGTGGTTGCCGCCGGCGCGTGGGGCCCACGCGCTGCCACTGTTGGTGGCGCGTAGAGGTGTATAGGGCAATGTTTTAATTCTGGTTTTTAGCCCATTAAATCCTATAAATTGTGTAGAGCTTGTATGTGAAGTTTGGTAATTTTTGGAGAAACTTGAAATTAATTATGAATTTTTGAAGTTTAGGGTTTCGATTATCTAATTACGAGAATCCGACCGTCAGATATCTCTCGGTTCTGCCTTGGAACCTTTAAATTAACGAAATGGTATTAGTGGTATAATTTGGGTTGCATCCGAGGAGAAGTGGAGATGTAATTGAGGAATTGATTTTAGGAATCGTATTAATTTGTCGATTAACTATTCACAGAATATAATTGTGTACAGGGCGACGTGCCGAGCTACTGCTCGACGAAGGAAACCGTTTGCATGGTCGCCTAAATAGTACTATGAGTGGACATTTATTTTAAATTAATTGTGCATGCAGTATATTAGCATTTTCCAATTTAGATGTAATTTATAATTTGAATTATTGAGTTTTATGGTTTTTTGAGATTTAGTCTATCGAGATTTATTTATGAATTACGAGATTAGTATTGAAATTCCTTCCCGAGGGCTTTTAGTAGATTTTTGAGATAGTCATTCATGAGTTATTGAGTTGAGGAATGATTTTCGGGAAGTGACTGATTCAGAAAATATTATGAGAATTTTGGATTTCGAATATCGGTTTTTATGAGGATTCACGAGTACGAATGTTTCATCGAATATTTGAGCATGATTGATTTATCGAAATTTATTGAGCTTTGAGCTCCGTACTTATCAGCTTTGAAGTTAGATTGAGTTTTCTTTCCGAAAGCATTTATTGATTTACAGAGTATTTGATTTTATGCTTTCGAGGATGCATTCGAGGATTTATTGAGATTTTGAGGTTATTTTCAGTTTCTTGAGGCTATTCAGTTTATTAAGGAGGCCAGTTTTGGCGCATGAGTATCTTACCTAGTTGGCAGTCCCTTCTAGGTAATAGTCTAGTTGGCAGTTGATACGCTAAAAACAAGCGCTCAACTTAACCCTGCAAGATGTAGTCGTTAGCAATATAGAGTAAGCAAGGATCGTTCAAGCCGGGGATTTAGGGTAACAAATTAATCACACAAAATAAAAACTAACTAATTTAAACTAACTAAAACACAAATCAAACAAACAAAATCTGAAACTAAACAAAACAAAAACGTCAGATACTAGAAAAGAGAGAAAAATATGGTAGGAAACAGAAGGGGATAGAAAGGGCTCTGCAATCCTAAGTTGAAACAATTTGGGGTTTTTAGTTTGTAACGAAAATAAAAGATAATATAAAAGAAAAACGATTTTTATTTTAGGTTTTGAGAAAATGAGATGGAGAACATGTTAGAGACTTGGAAATCCACCACCAATTACTTTCGAACAATGTTAAGTTAACCTAGTTTCAATTACTAAAGTGTGAACAGAAATCAACCAAGAAACAAGTCGGAGCAGATCATGTCCCTTATTAATGTTTCCCTAATTACTTAGTCTACGTGAACGCACAATAGCTAAGCTTATCAAACATGCAATCAAGGTATAGAACGCTATCCTATCAACAACACATATAGTGTCAACATATTTGAAGCATTAAGTTCTCATGGAAACGATTGATTATAGAGTTGCAGTCTAGTGTGGAACGCCTACCTAGCATGCTCTTCTAGTTGTTTAAAACATCAACTTTTGTTCAAAGCCTTGCATACTTGTGGATTAGAAAACAAGACGATTAGGTGAATTATTTTCTAAACCTAGCTCCAATTACATGCATAAATCCTATGTTGGCCACCATAAAACAAACACATGTAAAAGTTTTCAATCAATTAGAGATAAACAACCAATCCACACCAAAGATCAAGAAACTAAATTTAAACAAACATATGTTCTACATAATTGGGGCTTCAAACCTCGCCCCTAACAAAAAGGTAACTAGCCACACATCGTCTTAAATTCAACAAATAAAAGCATGAGTATTAGATTACAAGATAATAAAAACCGTAAAGAGCAGAGTATGAAAGCCACGAATTCACTTTTAGGCAGCCTTAGATGCAGGAAATCCTTCAAGATGGGGCACGGCAGGAGCTTGATGGAGATGGATGGTGATGTGCACGGTTTTCCTTCTTGAAGACTTGGGAATTTTTGAGACTTTGTGTGCTAGGGTTTGGGAACAGAAGATGATGCTGTAGGGTCGTGTTTTTCAACATGTTCAGAGCCTCTATATATGTGGAATACACAGCCCAAGTTTCCTTTTCCAATTCCGCTTTGAAAGCCTCTCCTACTTGCTTGAGGATTACTCTACTTGGTGCATAATTAAATGATTTTCAAGCCTTAATAATCTTCCCAAAATCTCGAGAAATCATTATAGGACTCTCCATCATATTTGCAGCAGCAATAACCTCCCAAAAATGCCCTGGAAATCCGTCCAAAGAAGAATCTCGGCCAAAATGCCCTGTTTTGACTAGGATTCGATTTCTGACTCTGAAGCTCCCTTCTTGGACAAGGAACGACTTCGTCTTGACAAGTTTCTGGATGGTTCTTGACTCCCACGTGCTCTATGACATCATATCTTCTAGTTTGATCACCAACCTTCTGGAAAAACTCCAAGAAAATCGCCGGAAAAGATCTCCCAAAAAGCTTCGTGAAAAGCTGACAGTTTCTGCCTTATCGGGAAGCCTAGTTCGACTTTGATTTCCTACTGGCTCGTTGACACTTCTGACCAGTTCTTTGGCTGTAATTGAAGTATAACATCATTTATTCAATGATCGCTGGCCCTTTATTCAAAGGTGCATCTGGGAGAATGCAAGAATTGCTCCTCAAAACCGTTCCCAGAAAGCTGATTCTGAAACTGCAGTTTTCTGCTTTGCAGCAACTGTTTTGCACAACGATTTCCGTGGTCTTCCCTTGTAATTTCTGGCTAAA
>LYNE01000344.1:103903-114680 GCA_001662545.1 Rosa x damascena | reverse complement strand
GGATGATTTAGAAGTGTGGATGTTTTTCTACAGGTTTTGGGTTGTCCATTTTTAGGGGAAGTTCTGTCAAATTTTTGGTAGAATTTCTTCTAAAGTGGGCCCCGCATGGCCTCTTCGGATTTCAGGGTGAAATCCGGGGCAGGTCCTGTCACACATTAATGGCTGCGGCATGATACTTTCGAAACTCTTCTTTCCCCTTGGCAGTTCGGTTCCCAATCGCAACCCTGAAATTGGAGCAGCGCGGATACCCTCCCCAAAAACGCTTCCGGAAACACAACCCGCTGCTTCAGCCAACAATCTCTCAGCCTTATCTATACATACAATATAATAATTAAAACCACAAAACAACAAACATTTCTCAATCAAAACTGGGTTGTGAAAACCATATCTCAAATCCTCATCCACTAACAGACTCAGAATTTCATAACTAAACAAGAACCACATTTTAGAAATGATTGATTGCAATTTTGGCTCATGATATTTCTACTGGTTCATACTAATTAGTTGAAAAAAAAAAGTGAAGGAAGTAGTCGAATCCTGATCTGAGATCTGAACCTCCATAGCCAGATACACTGGTGAAAACTAAAGAAACTGAAGGAATCAGAGGAAATCGAACCGGAAGAGCAGATCGAGATCAAGGTTCTAGGCCGCACACCTCAACCTAGTGGTGGCTATGGCGGTGGACTACTCCGGCTCCTTGAGTTGCCCCACTGAGACACGTAAGCGAGAGAGATTCTCTATTTGGTCGATGTACTCGTTGTCGCTATAGTAGAGGTTGCCGGGCATGCCCTCAGATCGACGGAGAGGATGATGATTGCTTGGATTATGGTCGGTCGGTGATGGCCTTGAGGGGCCGGTACCAAAGATGGTGAGGGAGAACATCCTCTTCCATGCCTTCTGCTTCAACAATTTCCTCTTGAGATTGAAAACTAAAACCCTAGAAAATTGGGGATTTCGAATTCAGCAGAGAGTAATGGGCAAGTGAGGCGCGAGCGAAGAGCGAGGGTTTGGGAGAGTGAGGTTTTAGCTTTAGGTTTTGTCAAGAGAGTGACGAGCTGTCAAGAGTGAAGGTTCCGGTTTTGGGTCTGTTTCTAGAGAAAGTGAAGCGTTGTTGGCTCTGTCTTGTTATTTTTGTTATTTTTTCACTCAAGTGCTGGAATTTCAAGTCTGGCCCTATCAATTTGGACATGGACTCACACAATGGAAGTTTATAAAATTGTAGTATGAACACAGCTATTTAAATTTGGGGTTTGTCTCTTATTAATTTGACTATCCTCTTTGGACAGTTGGAGAGAAATTGTGGTGGGAAATCTCTCTTCTTTCTGTCAAACATATTAATCAGACCACAGTTTTATTATTCCTCGTCGTATGATCAATACATGTTAGGGAAAAATTTGAGGTTGGAGATGAAGTCTAGCACCACAGACATGGTGGGAAACTTGCCGCTCAATTTTTGTAGGGTCATACAACGATTTTGTCTTTAAACGTCCTCTGAACTAGTTCATAATTCCATATCAGACGACAGATTTTATAAAAACTACGTCCAAAAAAATAAAAATCAATTAGATGACGGAAAACTATGATGCGTCGTCTGATTCAATTTTTGTTATTTTGTAGTAGGGTGATCCGGACCCCCAAAATTAATACACATTGAATATGTTCAACATTTTTTTTTTTGAGGGCTTGTACCTAGTCTAGCTAGGAGGCTCGGCCCTCACGCCCACATTATTATTTTATTTAAAAAGATAATGAGTACATTTTATAAATGTCTTGGGGATATTATGATACTAAAATGTAGAAGCCGATAACAACACATGATCAATCAGCCTCTGCACCTTTTCCAAGCGAACTTGGTTCTCTGCCACTATTTAGATCTGCAATAGAAATACATAAGTTAAATAATATATCAGTACATATAAATGATATAAATACGTGGCTAATGAAACAAACATCAAAGAAATGTACTGATTTCTCCGGAATTTGAGTTAGAGCATCTCCAATAATGTAATTTATTTTAAAAGTTATAATAGCAAATAATTAAATGAGATTTAGCTAGCAATCTAAAAATTTTAAGGCAACAATACTGCCTTTATATTAGTCAAATAAAAAATATTATTAAATAATAGATTGACAAATAGAGAAAAAAATAGAGAAAAATATATACCTCTAATTTTTAGGTATTCAACTTTCTACCTTTTTTGTTTGAAAGCAATACTTGTAATGATCATCTGAAGGTATTCAACTTTCTACCTCTTTTGTTTTAGGTACTCCTCAAACACAAAAGAGAGGAATACTTGTTTGAGAGGGTCATCATAAAGAGTCGTCACTTAGAGTACATTATTACAAGTAGCCCTGAATAGGAATACTTGTAATTCAACAAAGGAATTAGAAGTTTTGTTTTACTTTTTTATTCCTATTCAGGGCTTCTTGTAATGTACTCTAAGTGAAAACTCTTTTTGATGACCCTTACGAGTGAGTTGTTCTTATACGTACGTAGTGCTTGCTAAATTGTCTAATAGATGACACTTTAAACTAAAAAAAAAAACACACAAACTAAAAAAAAAAAAACACACACACACAGTCTTGCTCACCTAAGCGACAGTTTTAAGAGACTGTAAGGGACAAATGCATCCTCAACCACATGTAATAAATTTAAAAGCTGAAATTAATCAAATTATAACAACTTAAAACTATGCATTTGTTTTCAAACATTAGATTCACTTGTCTCTCACAATCCCTTAAACACTCTCTTAGATGAGCATGCCTAAATGCATATATAGCTACAGTT
Organism: Rosa x damascena; assembly: GCA_001662545.1. Lineage (NCBI taxonomy): Eukaryota > Viridiplantae > Streptophyta > Magnoliopsida > Rosales > Rosaceae > Rosa > Rosa x damascena. The sequence continues at coordinate 111,892 of LYNE01000344.1, read as the reverse complement.
TTAGGTATTCAACTTTCCTTAGTTTATTTAACTAGCATTAGTATAGCTAAAAATTTGTTGGAGTTAATTTTTTTATGCAAAATTAGTTAAAGTATTTTTAATAGACTCTCTATCTCAACTGTTTAGCTATATTGGAGTACATGTTTAGCGTTTTATTAATTTTAGCAACTATTCGTAGTGACTCCATTTTAACCTAAATGTAAAGAGCGAGATGAAGTTCTCTATTATTTTTGTTAATTGTATGTAATTTATAAATATATTTAAATTATTTTGTCTTCATTCAAAAAATAATATAAATCCATTAGCTAAAATGGAGAGAGCTTTTTTTTTTTATCAAATAAAATAGAGAAATAATACTCACAAAATACAAAATAGAGAGAACTAATGCGGACTTATTTTAAAGCTGATAGATCAAAATAACTTTTAGCTACTTTAACTAAAATATGGCGAATATTGCTAAAGATACTCTTGTATGCTGGCTGTTTTTTAGTCAAATTTTAGCCAAAATAGCTAAAAAGTCATTTTTACTAGCCACTTTAGAAATACGTCTGTATCAGTACTATCTATTTTAGCTAATTTTTAATTTATATTATTTTTAAAATGCAAATTAAATAATTTAAATGTATCTATAAATTACATAAAATAACTCAAAAAATGAATGTTTTAAATTATAGAAAGTTTAATTTCGCTCTCTATATTTAGGAGCAAGATAGCTAAAAGTCATAATAGAAAGTCACTTAGGAGTCTGGTGCAGCTGCCAAAATAGATAAAAAGTTAAACATGCTCTTTAAAATAGATAAGGAGCCAAAATAAAGAGTTTACTAAAAATGTTCTAAAATCTTATTTTAATAACACCACTCTCGATTTGAGCATTATTATTATTGTTTTATAATAGTAAGGATCTTAAATAGGAAAGATCGATAAGGATCAAGGTTATGATATTTCACATAGATTGAAATAAAAATAATGATGATGATGATGATCATAATAATAATAACTTACTCTCTGCCAGATAGATGATGTTTCGTAGTAATGGTCTATACTGGGGATTTGTACCCTTGGATGATCCACTAGGAACAGGAGGCTTGACTCTATAAGTTCCTCCGAGACATCTCTCAATCTCAACGTTTCCAGTTTAGCAAGGCCTTCAAGACCATGTGGCAATCTCTTTAATTCTTTGCATCTATCGAGTTGCAGGAATTGAAGATTTGGCATTACCCCTTGGTCTATTGTTATCTTACTCAATGAGGGAAATTTAGACAACTGCAAATGGGTAAGCTTTTGAAAGCCTCTGTTGAAACACAACTCGTACCCAACATAGACATTAAAGAGGATAACTTGTTCCAGGGAGGGCAGGTCTTGAATGTGAGGTATCAAATCTTCTTCCAGTCTAGACCAACGAAGTTCTATATATTTGAGGCTCTCAAGTGAACGAAACCAACCAGGTACCTGTTGAAGTTTACCACAGAATATTAGTTCTTCAAGGTACTTGGGAGGTGAAGCAAGTGCTTCCATTCGAAGGAATTCATCTTCACCACTTGCTGATAAGAACAAGATCTTAAGGAGCTCCATCTTCTGAATTGAGGCACAGAGGTGTGTCTGGTCTGTTTCTTTCACATTTGAAATGCCAATCCTAGTAAGTTGGGTCATTTTCCCTACGAGACTGATCAGGTCTCCTTCTGAATGAACAATATAAAGAAGTTGCAACTCCCCCAAGTTAAGAACATCTGACGACACTCTTATCCCCTTCAGAAACTGAAAGTGCTCATTACCATGAGTTATAGTGGAAGGACCCATAAGTAAATCGCGCAAGTTTATCGCCTTGGCGATTCCTCTCGGAATTTCCTCTATATTTGTGTCCCTGATGTCCAAGGTTTGAAGGTTCCGGAGCAGTCCGATGGATTTTGGAAGATTTGTAATTGGACTACCCTTCAAACTTAGAAATCTCAAGTTGAATAAGTAGACTAGATTGTCGGGTAGTGTATGAAATGGTGCATCTTCCAAATCTAGAGCCCTCAACAACTTGAATCGAGAAGACGATGTCTTTGAAATCGACAGTGAGAATCGACCATCTGAAAACCCAAGAAAAGACCGAAGTTGTGAGATACCTGTGCATGATTTAATTTCTCCTCCTTTTATTTGAATTGATAAACGACGGGCCTTAATTTCTTGCAGATTCTGTGTTCTCCCATCATATACCATACCAAACCTTTCTTCTTTTGACTTTGTAAGAGCAATCTCCCGCATGAGGTCATGCATTATACAATAATATGGGATTCCATATGCATAATCTCTCCTTACAAATTGCAGCATGCTACGGAAAACAAGTTCCATAAGGTAACTCTTCGCAACCTGTTCTTCTGTCATCCCCGCAACCTTTTCAACAAACCCTTCAGCTATCCATAGTGAAGTGAGCCTCCTTCTATTGATCTTATAATCTTCAGGGAAAAGGGAACAATAAATGAAACATTGCTTCAATGGATATGGTAAATCCTTGAAACTGAGAAACAAGATGGTTTTCATAGGTTCAAGATCAGGATTGTTTGACAGATGCCAACTTAAGTTTTCGTAGATGCTTTTCCACTCTTCAGCTGACTTCCTGTTGGACATAAGACCACTAATAGCCAGTATTGCCAATGGTAGGCCTCTACACTTCTCCACAAGTAACCATGCTGTTTCTCGCAGTTCCGGAGGACACAACTTATTTGGATAAGTTGAGAATGTTTTTTTGTGGAAGAGGTCCCAAGCTTCATTGCTTTCCAAGGATTTCATACGATACACAAAGCTTTCAATTCCAAAAGCATAGCATGCTACTTCTTCATTTCGAGTTGTAAGCATAATTCGACTACTGAGCTGTCTATTTGGAAGTGATATCCATATCTCGGTCAAAAGTTGTTTATTCCACACGTCATCCAAAACAACCAGGTACCTTTTGGAATGCAAGAAGTTCACCAGCGTCTCCAACAATTCTTTGTGGTTCATGTCTTTGAAATTTACGGGCAATTCTTGCTTACATGACTTGTAAAATTCCTTAATCAAATTTTTAAACAAGTCTTCAATCACATAAGCTGGGGAAATGGTAATCCATGCAGAACAGTCGAATTGGCTCTTCACTTTTTCATTCATGAAAGTCTTGGCAACTAGAGTTGTTTTCCCTGATCCACCCATTCCGACAACTGAGACAATAGTTTGGTGTTGCTCTTTCTTCATCAACCAGTCTATTAATACTTGCTTCTTCCCCTCGATCCCAACCAGTTGGTCTTCCATGATGAAAAGAGCAGCTTCGGCTTGGTTTTTTCCCCATTTGCGAATATCTTCATTGCTTCTTTCTTGTACAGGGCCAAAATGTACACTTTCAAGTCTCTGCCTCCTCACTGGAATTCCATGGATCTTTTGTTCAATATTCTTCAACTTCTTGGCAATTTTTCGGCTATACCAAATATGCTTTGGAACGTCAATGGATTTGTAGATCCAACTTGCAAATTTATTCCCACTCTGATGCTCATACATGTGATACATGAATTCTTCAATGATGTCTTCAATATCGTATGCCAAGTGTCTGATGCTTTCAATCCATATTATCTCTACATTTGTGGCTTCTTTGTCTTCAGCATCCTGTAGGAAGGATTTCATGCTGACAAGCTCCTCATAAATTTTATTGACTTGATCACGAACACCCAATATGGAGCTTGCTTCGCTCTCAAGAATGCCTACAAATTTGCCAATCAAGAGATTCTCTACAGTTGAGGCCATATTAGCTTTCTCTCACTGTAATTTCTGTAAACATAAAAGGTGTATCATACCAGCAATAATTGGAAGTCCAAAACCAAAGAGTTGATAAATTGATATCAAGTACTGACCAGTAGCTAAACCAACACTTCTTAACCAATGTTTTAAAAAGTGAAACTAGGGCAGGCCGGGTTGAATCTCCCCCGAGCGGCAAGATGAGCATGGTGCAGGGGCATCAAATGACAAGAAACCCATGCAGTGGTGAAGCTGGAAATAAAATTTAGGCTAGTCAATTCTGGTGTTAAGATATTAAGAATCAAGAGAAAATTAGATATAAATCCAATTTTTTAAAGAGGGTATTGAAAAAACCCATACATATTTTTCTATCAATCTACACCTGATCCATGTAGGCAACCTTCCTTGTAGAGTATTGATGTATAATTATAGCATATTGAAAGTATATGATTTATGGCGTAACTCATGCATGCTTTGATTTCAAATTTTCACTGAGGAAATTTTTTATATATAACACCTTGATTTCAAGCTATATAAATACTATTTCAGTTCCTATAGACCATAAGAAAGAAGTTCAAATTTGTTGTTGTGAACTTGTGTATCATCCATCCATTCGTGATCATATTCTCTTTCTAATTTTTGGCTTTCAAAAATATAAATAAGGTATGTTATTCAAAAGATTTAGTTTTTCAAATATGTTTTTTGTCATCATTGTGCCTTGAATTCTCTTAGGCCTTGTTTGGGTAGGGAAATCAATTCTCTTGTCTTTCCCATGAGGATGAGAAATTAAAATTCTTGTCAGGTTTCCTTTCCTATGTATGGTAAAGCAGGGAAAACATTCAAGAAAAACCATTTGATTTCCCTTCCGGTGTTTGGTTGGTGCAGGAAAAGAAAACAAAATATATCTATGTTTCAATTAGAGAGAATTTTTCGAACAGTACCTGAACTAAAGGTCACTGTGAATTAACGTTCCTGACTTTACACTAATTACACTTTGGTACCTGGACTATAAATCTCGACCCACTTTTGGTACACACCGTCAATAACTCCGTTAGTTGGCATGCCACCTCGCATATTTTGAATGGTAAAGTTGTCACTTGACTATCCACTTTCAGAAAGTTTATTTTTTTAATAAAAAAAATTGGTGGTGCGATCTTGACCGTAGATCTACCTTTGGAAAGCCTATTTTTCTTTTAAATAAAAAAGAAGAAAAAATGTCTTGGCTTTGGGTTTCTGGGTCGGGAAACCATGGATCGAAGATGAGAAGGTGAAGAAATCCAAATTGAAATTGGAATCAGAATCGGAAGAAAGAGAGAGGGAGTGGATGATGGCGTGGTGGACGAAGGAGAGATTGTGGGAGATGGAGTGGGAGGAGCGCTTCACGAGCACGATGGAGTTGGTAGAGTCGATGAGGTCTGTCACCAACCCAAACCAGAAGTCGCCATCGCCGCCGCTAGTTCGAGGGTCGAGTCTGTTCACGGTGGTGGGGAAGAGCAGAAGCAAAGCAGTGAGGATCGAGGTGGTTCCAGTGTGAAATTAAGGAGAGTCCTCTTCTCCTACCTCTGTGTTGATTGCTTGCTTGGATCGATTAGACTGAAATAGAAAGAAGCTTCGGGAAGGTGGTCAATGCTAGCGACAGAGACGAAGAGCGACTCTGTTTCTCGAGATGCGGCAGCGCGACAAAGATAAGGAGAAAGTGAAACTTTCTGGTACTTCCAAGCAAGCACCACAACGAGCTCGATGCTGCTCCTCCGCTTGCTACGACGACGTTTTTGGTTGTTAAAAGCTTCGGTCTTTTGTTACTCCCAGTTAGTTTATTTTGGTGTTGATTTTGATGATGGTTTTGTGCAGAGTGAGTTAGTTCATGTTTTGTGCACATGGGCTGAGCTATCAATTTAGAGATTCAAAGACTCAACCTTTTCTTCATTTGTTTATCTCAAATTTCAGCCAAGTTATCAATTCAGTTTTCTGGGTCAGGAAACCATGGATCGAAGATCAGAACTTTGAGGGAGAGAGAGAGAGAACAAGAGGAATGAAGGAAGAAGAGAGAGAAAAATTGGGTCGGCCCGGTTGGAGGCTGGGGAGTGGTTATGACGTAGGGCTCGGCCCAGAGAAGCTTGGGCGGCTGACAGCGACTTGGCTTGGAGGAATGGTAGCTACGGTTTATCTGGGCTTCTGGGCAGTAGGTGAAGGCAGAACCGAGGTTGCAGAAAGTAGGGAAATGAGTGTGAGAGAGAGAGAGAGAGAGAGAGAGAGAGAGTGTGTGTGTGAGAATACCAAACTACCCTTTACAAAACTAAATAATGACATGAGGTTAACGGAGTTATTAACGGTGTGTACCAAAAGTGGGTCGAGATTTATAGTCCAGGTACCAAAGTGTAATTAATGTAAAGTCAGGAACGTTAATTCACAGTGACCTTTAGTTCATGTACTGTTTGCAAAATTCTCCCTTTCAATTATACCCTTATATTTTAAAATAAAAATAACATCATGAAATTCAAAAGTAGACCAATTTTGGCAATAGCACGTTTGAGCAGGGATATTATAGTCCAAAATTTTTGTAATAAATGCTGGGAAGGGAGAAGGGAAAATAAATCCTTGGGGGTTTGAAAGGAATGTTCTTCCCTCTATTTTCCCCGCTGGTAGGAAAATACTTCCAAAGTTTGTGTCTACCAAACAAAGAAAATGAATGACTTTCCCTTTCCTAATTTCTTAAATCCGTGAACCAAACATGGCCTTATGGTAATGTATCTTGTTATAGGCTTGAACTTTTCCTTTTGTATATTGTCATATTAATTTAATAGTTTTTCATTCTCAATTGTTACCTAATACATAGGTATATGCATATAGCGATAAGTTTTCAACTAAAGAAATATGATCAACTCGCAATGATAGAATACCTAAGAAAGATGTTGATGTGAAAAGTAATTTGAATTATTAGGCTGATATGAAAATTCCTAGAAATGAGGTTAAATAAACACACGTGTCTAATCTTTAGGTTGCATAATATATATATATATATATATATATATATATAAAATCCTATTAGATAGGTTGCAAGTTAATGGATGGAAAACAAAAGTTAGTGTTGTATTTGCAAAGGGAACTTCTATTCATACCTCCAAAATTGGTATTTGGACCTCCCAACTTAATGGACCTCCAACTTAGTTTTACAAATAACCAATTTGCTATTTAGACCTCCCTAATTTTCCCACAATGCTCATCGTCCAATAAAATCAATAAAAGTTTTTTTTTTTTGTTATGTTCTATTTATACCTCCAAAATCGGTAGTTGAACCTCCTTTAATTTTTGAAGATTTCACAATTCTATTTTTCCCTTGATATGATTAAGCTGCACGGAAGAAGAAGAAGACGAAGAAGAAGAAGAAGAAAACTCTAGTTGGTAGTCCTCTCTCTCATCATAGTTTTTCATTAAATCAATTGAATATAGAAGCAAGTTGGTATTGGCTATTTGAGATGTTTAGATATTACATCTAATTCTCAAAATCTTTAATTAAGTTTTTGAATACAAACTTTTCATGACTTAATTATCATTTACATATAGGCAAAAGAAACATTAAGTGCCCATACTGAAAGTGGTCATGGTGTTCCAAAGCTAGTCCAACATAATGCTCCTTAGTTTGGAGAGGGGCACATATTTACTAGTTGTTTCGAGTTGAAACAAAAGCACAAGGGACAACATCATAGGCGATGCACAACTTAAAATTTTGAGAATTGCCGCATTGAAAATTATTGTTTGTAGAAGTAAGAACATACCTTTTTTTTTTTTTTGCCGGTTAGCTATGATAATAACTGACATCGCAGAGGTCACATGTTCAAATCTCACTCGCATCATGGAAGGGGTGGGGTGAGGTTTAAAAAAATAAAAAAATAAAAAATAAAAAAACTCTTTCTTTTTCTCCTTTTTATGTCTTTATTGGTAGTTTGAAATGAATTGCTAAAGTAAACTATAGTCTATAGCTTGAAAAAAAAGGGAGGTCCAACTACCAATATTAGCATAGAGGTATGAATAGAAGCTCCCATTTGCAAAATACAACTAATTAACTGAGTTTCAAAAATCAAAATCTACCCTTAAAATAGAAAGTTTAAATTTGAGTTAAAGGTAGAGGCTAATAGGTCACTATGTCAAAAAATGCTTCATACCATACCCCTCAGACGACAGAAGACGTTTTTTCTGTTGTCTGATTTTTTTGAACGTCTTCAGACAACAGATTTAACTATTTAT
>LYNE01000344.1:86628-101536 GCA_001662545.1 Rosa x damascena | reverse complement strand
TAGGAGTAGAGGTAATGACAATAGTCAATGTAATTGTGACATGTATTTACTATGTTTTTAGATGTAAATGTAATTAATGAAATAATATATATATATATATAGTGTGTGTGTATATATATATATTATTTACTTGATAGAGTTCGGGATTTGTCCGTTTTCCTATTCAAGTGCATGTTAGACTCTACTTACTTATGGCTATTGAATCTAATGAAATCAATACCTTTCCAAAAACAATAAGTGAACATGCTGCTGCAATTAGAAAAGTAAACCACAATATTGTTTATTCACTTGCACAAAGCAAGCATGTAAGCAAACATGTATGTTTTTATTCACTTGAACAAAGCAGACATACACGTAGCTATATTGTTTATTCGATCAGCAAGACTGAACGCTGAAATCATTAAAAATAGTCTTTCTATCAACTTACTGAGTAGAGCTGGCAATCTAAAAACCATCAACCAGAACACGTGGATGCATCCCTGAAACAAAAAAAAACAAAAAAAAAATCATTATCATCAGGGGCAAACAAGAAGAAACATACAAGATAATGATATGAACAAATTTCAAGAATTATTTTGCTATCAAACAGTCTACCAAGCACGCGTATCCGCTTTTCTCACAATAGTAACAAAAAAACTGAAACGGCAACCTCATTCCCAGATCTTAAGAACAATAAAACTGGTGATACAACCAAGCAGACTCAAAACATAAACTTCAACTCGTAAAATTTTAACAAATTGATAGGACTTAAATATGAATTAAACATGTATTGAAGCTATATTCTATATAAGTATATAGACGACAGATTCATTTCAAGCAAAAGAACTTTCAGTTCCAATCAAACATGACATAATAAATTCTATATGCACACAGATTCATTACAAAAGAATAACCATGAAAATGATGAGTTATATCATGATTGAGTTATCTCTGCAAGCATAACCCAGATAACTTACCGAGTAGAGCTGTCAAATCCAAGAAAATAAGAGTCCTCAGGCAACGAGTAATCTGCAGAGGAAGAGGAAGAAAGTGAGTCACTGTGATGGAATTTACGAACAAACAAAGCCCAGATTCATAATCACCTTATACGGGTTTCCACCTCCTTAGACACATTCTGTTGGCCCTCTCGTATACGGGTTTGTGAGGCTCCAAGAATCTAAGCCCCTTCTCTGAAGATAGGAGAGGATTGATGTGAGCGGATGGGAGAGGATCGATGTGAGTCGTCAATGAGGCAATGGAGGATTGGAGGCAGAGCCGCTGAGAGGAGCACTGTAAGTCCTGGCTGAGAAGGTGAGTCGATGGGAGAGGTCGAGTCGTCGAGAGGAGCGATGGAGGCACAGCGGCTGAGATTAGGTTTAGAAGTCTAGGTCTTTAACAGAGACGTCCAACTACTCAACTCCCTTGGAGCAAATGCACCCCCAAGAGTCAATAGGCAAAGGCAGAACGCAATGTCTTGCCTCCCATTTGTGCACTATTCACTAATATTACCTTTGCCACCCAATTTTTTCATGCACTCCAAATAGGCAAGATCAATTCCTCTCGATCATTAACTATTTAATCCAACCGTTGTTTTTTTAGATGCAATCCAATGGGTTTGTAGCCTATTCAAATATATTTTATCTCACTATGTTTAACTACAAGACAAAAGTGATCAACTACCATTACCTTACGTCAGCTTCCATGTGAAGCCATGTGCCATTTTGGTTGACCAAGTCAAAATCCAAGACTTGCCTTTGAGCTTGGTCAGGAAGGCCTCTAATCATCCAACAAATTTAGGGTGCATGCAGCTTTTTTTATTTTTTGCCATTTTGGCTGGTCTTGGACGTCCAAGATCAGTGGGGTGCAGTCGCCTCTTAGGTGTAAGTGTGAGACCTGGTCTTCACATCAAACAATAGGAAAGTAGGAGACGGATACTCTTTTAAAAAAAAATTAATATATATATATATATGTATAATAGGAAAGTAGGAGACGGATACTCTTTAAAAAAAATAATATATATATATATATATAATTTTATATAATATATATTAATTATGGGCTTTTATGTGCCTGGCCCGCCATATATATATATTATTTTATATAATATATATTAATTATGGGCTTTTATGGGTCTGGCCCGCCATATACATTTATTATTTTATATAATATATATTAATTATGGGCTTTTATGGGCCAGGCCCGGCAGGCTTTTGGCGGGCCAGGCCTATGGACGTAATCGGGTTTCAAATCCCTAAACTAAGCTCGACCCTCTACACACCGAGTCGGCCCTATTGTGGGTTTTTTTGTGGGCCGAGCCTGGCTTTTGGCCCTGTGGGTTTCCATCGGCCCACTTGATCCGTAGGCTAAATGATGAGGCCTAATTCGCATGGTAGCTCTTACCCTTTAGGAACATCGCTAAATTATATCATTTAAGAATAAAGTTATAATTAGAGATTTAAAACTTAGACAAACAAACTGGACAAATAAATATATAAATTTAAATTTTTTTACAATTATATTTCTAACATACTGGTCGGTTTGGGTTTTGCGGTTTAAGCACAAAAGAAACTAAACCAACCCATTTCATAAATGGCTTGGTTCAGTAATGAACCAACTTTCAATTTTTAAAGTTAAATTTTTTTAACCAAACCAAATTTATCGGTCGGTTTTAGCCGGTATGGACGGTTTGTACCATGTTTTGCACACCCCTAATTACTCCAGGCTATTATCGTCTAGGGTTTAGGTTTCTGGCGGGAAACACAACACGACGGCTGTCTTGAAGCAAGAAGAAGGGGAAAATTTTAGGTATAACAGAAGGAGGAGAGAGAGTTGGAAGAAGAAGAGGTAGAAAGCAAAAAAAAAAGTAAGTGAGAGTATAATAGACATTGGGTGTGGAACGGATGCCACGTCAATACAGAGAGTTAACGGCTAGGACCTATTGAGTGAGATTTGAGAGTTCGAGAAGTATTTGGTTGAAATTAGAAAGTGGAGGACTGAAATGTATAGGGAGTAAATAGTATTTAGTCTTTATAATTATAATCCAAAAGAATATGCGCAAGTTCTGGTCAATGGATGAAAGAAAAACCATTCATGGAATGATAATTCAACTAATGCATATTATAGTTCATTACATATCAAAAAGCTTCTAACTATGCTGATAGAAAATAGAAGAAAGATCAAATTCATCCATTACATGCTAGGTGGTGCTTCATTTGATTCGTCTGTGGGGTTGATTGGTATGCTTGACCTGATCATATACAATACCAATGATACATTAATAAGCATGAAATAAATCATATAGGGAAATAAAAGCAAGTATTACTAGTAATCAAATTATTACCCATTAGTATTGTGCTTGTCACATGTTTTTATGTTGTGCCCGCTTTTACAACATATTCCATAGTTTCTCTGCTTATTCATTTCTATTTCTTTGGATGACTTCAACCTCTTCCCACTTCCTTTAGCCTTTGCTTGAAATGGTTCTTCAATGTGTATTTGTTGAGGTTTTCTTTTTCTTGTGGATGGAAGTTCCTCAACACCCAGACTTGAGAAAAGTTCTTTAATTCCAATGCAAAGCGAATGGAGTCCATTTGTGAGATATTTTGTAGTTTCTGGTGAAAGAGATGCCTCATCAATTATAGCTTGTGAAAGTTGAGATAATTGATTATATCTCATCATCAATATCTTATCACCTACATCTTTCACTTCGACACCATCATCATCCCAAACTCTTCCAACTTTTGCATTTTTTGTCCACCTATCCAAGATGTATTCACTCAGAAAATTTACCATATTCATACTTCAAATAAAGAAAATGATATGCTTGTTTCTGTTGGTCTCTGAGGGTTGGATTTGTCCAGCAGAATCCTAGGTTGAGTCCCGTGCCTCTCCACTAAATTGCCAAGTGTCGAATATCTTGCAAAACCAAAGGATGTCAGGGGATAGAAAGGGTGTGCCGGCTTATAACCCTCCGATGCCTAAGTCAGTATCTAGATTGATGTTGACAATTAAAGGAGAGGGATAGTGGTTACTTACTTGATATGGAAGTGGAGGCGTCTTATATAGCCTATTTTAGGATTGGAGACTTACCCGCTTTCAATGTGGGAGAATGTGCGCTCTCCAAAATTGGCAAATGAGTTTTGCACGTTTCGGGAAGTAGGAATAGAAGTCTATTAGGGGGGGCTCAATGTCCCACGCAAAGGCCTGCTTGGCACCGTGCCGAGGGGAACTCGGCAACCTAAATTTAGGAGTGTTTGGTTATATTATTGGCGTTTGGCCCTTGTCTATGAGGTTAGCGAGTCCTGGTCTTTGATATTTACACCTGGAAGCTAGGTGGTATGAACAAGTCCCCTCCCAAGTTCCAGGTCAAGAGTTCTCTTGAGTGGAGAGTTTGTTTCTTGTGTAAATATCAAAGTAAGGCGAGCTATTCTTGGAGAGTGGGATACCTATTCCCTAGTCCCCCCAAGTCACCAACCTAGGGAATTCTTGACTGGACTACCAAGTTGACTTTGTCAGGCACCTAACTCGGCATCCTAGGCATTGTGTATTCATTGGTTTGATGTGTTATGGCATGTGTATGCTTTTTAATGGGAGTTCGTGGGGCAAACTTGGCGTGTCGTGTACTGTAACTGGCCATAATGGCGCTTTGTGCGGAATCGAGGTCTATCCTTGTGTCAGCCGTGGGTAGAGATGTGGCAAGATCTGAGGTCGTTGTCCTTTTAATTTGATGGCCTAGATTAGCTTGGCTTCCGCCATATAAAGGATGGAGATAGAGGAATTTGGCCATTTGCCTTCTCAGTTAATTTATGGAGAAACTAGAGAGAGGAAAGGGAAGGGTTTGTGGAGGAGTTTTCTCGGAGGTGTTCTTCTATGTGGTCTTTTCATTGATTTGTGGGTTTTGCCGACGAGTGCGACTACGTTTCCAAATCACGTCCTTCAGAACAGGTATGTTTTTCTTCCCATCCAGCTATATGTTGTATTTCTGTCTTTGGTTTTGGTGCTTTTCTGGGTAGGAGTGTGTATGTGGTTTGTGCTATCTTTGTATCCTGAATTGTGAGAGTGGTGGCAATGTTTTGAATGGCAGTTTTTGGTGTTGTAATGGGGCTTTGCCGCCAGAGAGTGTTCTAGGTTTTATGGCTCCAAGAAACTTTTGTCGTGGACTGATGTTTGAGGGTGGAGGTAGGTGTTGTTGACTTTTGACTAATTTTGGTGAGCTTTTGATGGTATTATGGCACGTATGAAGAACGTGGGTCAGGAAGAGAAATCTGGTGTGGGGTCTTCAAGTCGAGGGGAGAGTTAAGCCTCAGGGTGAGGTGGCCGATGGGCAAACTGGGCCAGCGATTGGGGCTTCTGTGGAAGGATCCTCTAGAACCGAGGGTTCTTCTCCATCAGATAGTTCAAGTGAGGAAGAGTTGATGTTAGAGACTGATTCCAGAGGTAGGATTTTGCTGGGTACTGGGGATGCCACTATTGGTATAGATCAGCCAGGGTCGAGTATGACCTAAAGGGAGATCGATGCTCTAAACCAGAATTGGAAGATTCCCGAGTTTGTGGAGTTGTGACCCATAGGGGAAGGTGAGTGGGCTAGTCATCCCTATGCTGGTTGGACATTGTTCTATCCATACCAGCTTTGTTGTGGGTTATGCTTTCCCATTTCTCGGTGTCTACAACACCTACTTTACTGTTTTAAAGTAGCCATAAAGCAATTGACTCCTAATGCCCTTAGGATTCTGACATGAGTGATATTGTCGTGGAAAATGTGCAGCCTCAACTGTCCTACCTACAACGAGTTCAATGCCATGTACAAGCTTCAATATTCGAAGAAGTATGGCGGGTGTGTCACATTGAAGCCTCAGAAGTATGGGTCCGTTATTGAGGATCTTGTTACCAATATCAACCCTTTGTGAGCGAAGAAGCCTTGTTTTGTTAGTGGTCATTAGCAGCGGGCAAATCAAGAATTCGATGAGCCCTCTCTGTTTCAACTCATTTGTGAGTATTATGATCAAGTTGCTTCTTTTTTGGGGAATTTTATGCGTCAAGTGTGCTAACTGTGTGTTTGGTATAGGGGATCAGCCTTTTTCCCTTATTGAACTTGAGAGGAAGCGCCTGCTTAGAGTGATCTATAAATTCCCTGCTAGCAGGGGGTGCATAGGCTATGCACGTTATGAGTGTATGTGAGATGGAAGTTGGCGAGGGTTCCTGGTGACGATTGACTACTGTTATGTTCTGCTTTTCGTATTGATGCTGTTGACTTTTTTGTTTGTTTTGTAGATAATATGCTTGGTGAGGGTAGCAGCACGAGCAGTGCACCATATGCCAACATTGCTACTAGTGTGATATTGGCCGAGTTGGAGTGCGAGTCACAAGCGGCCTGCCAAGCTGATGTTAACCTAAAGACCAATGTGGCCATTGATAGGGACCAGCCTGTGGACTTGTCCGTAGAACTGCCTCTATATGGTGGTGTTCCTGATGGTGTTGCCGAGTTGCTTGGTCTTAACACCAGTGTTGGAGCTATTTAGGGGAAGGTGTGCTTGAGGGGGTCGTGGAATGTTTTGATGAATAAGTCCCCCCAGTCGCTGCTCCAGAGCGTCAGTCGGCTCTTGTTATTAGGGAAAGAGAGGATGTTCCGATGGTAGAGGTGCTGGTTGTTGACCTACAGGAGCGTACTGCTGGTAATGTCGTGCATGAGGAGGCTCCTTTGGATAATGTTCTTGTTGACATCAGTTCTGGTGAAATCGAGGTGGCGAGTCAACCTGCCCCCAATGTTAACTCTATGGCCGTTACTGGTTTCTACGTTTATCGTTGGGTGGGCTGATTTGATGCCTAAAATGCAACTTACGCGCAACAAGGACACGGTCATCAAAGAATTGGGAAATATTTAAACCTGGAAATATCGTACCTCAGAGATCTTGAGCTAACTCAAATCCAATGGTTTATGGGTCACAAAAGTCACTTGCTAAACTAAAAGAAAAAATTGTAAATGGCTAAATGAGACACCAAGTCTCACACATGCACGGCTTAGGTCTCCCGAAACCAAAAAGTAGCTAAGAACTCACCAAAATAAATTGGCAGGCTCAAGGCCTTATGGTACTTACAATGAAAAATGTGAGCAAATATTTGGGGGAATTAATTTTTGGTTTTGGAAATTAAAATTTGCAAAAAAGTAAAGTGCTAAAAATTTAAAGGTTTGGAAAACAATTAATGGACAAAATTTGGGTATTTAGGCATCCACTCTAGCAATCATTTACCATAACAACACAATTTTTGGCACACAACAAAAGGGAAGTGTAAGCCGGACTACGGCCTTAGAGTGATAATGTAAATCCGGACTAGGACATTCACATTCTCATAGTACAAAAATAATGTAAATCTGGGCTAGGGCATTCACATTCTCATATCACACACATTAAGACCGGACCAGGGCTCCTAACATGCATAAAATGGCATTAAGTCA
The DNA here is from genome assembly GCA_001662545.1 of Rosa x damascena. Lineage (NCBI taxonomy): Eukaryota > Viridiplantae > Streptophyta > Magnoliopsida > Rosales > Rosaceae > Rosa > Rosa x damascena. Next base: position 94,104 of record LYNE01000344.1, on the reverse strand, counting down.
ATTTTTAGAGACTGACAATTTATTCATGACAACATGCTCATTCATAAAATTAAGCCACTAATTAAATGAATTTCATGATGAGGACAAGAACTAGTCATAAATTTGGCTAATTTCTATAATAAATTCCCATAGAAAATTACGCAAAGTCATAAACAAAAATCACAACACACTTTCATTAAGCACCAAAAATTAATGTCATTACATGGTAAAAATTGCTAGGGCATCAAGCCCTAGACCCAAATAAGAAACTACTCACAATTCATCAACATACCCATAAAGAAATTTATCAATTACAAAAAATTAAAGCAAGAAGAGAGTTGGAAAAGAGGAAGAAACCAAGACTAATCACAACTACACTAGAGAGTGAGCATGACTAGCTTGGAATTATACTCTCCCTTGTACCTCAACCCGGATCCTTGCCGAAATGTTGGAATTTAATTGAGGAATGGGGATGAACTAGTGATAGAAAATGGGTTGTGGTTATAGAGATAGAGAAGAGGAGGTCGGCTCTTGCACAGAGGAGAGAGAGATGAGATCTGAAATTAAAGTCTGCGGCGCAGTTATGCTAGCTAGGTTCGTCTCTCCCTCTCTCTTCTCCGGTCTGTGTGAGCCAGAGAGAATATATCATGGGATTAATTAAGGTGTGTAGCTGTAGATCACTGAGAGTGAGGAGGGAGATAGGACTACCACGTGGTGTCATGGGAGTGGACAAGAAGGAAGGAAGATATGGTCTGGCACGTGATGGCAACAGACATGCTTAATTGTAACCAAAGTTTAATTAAGCATAAGGTTTAATTACACTAAGGTCTAATTAAGATGCTGCATGTTAGCTTGGAGGTCAACGTGCTTAATTAATTAATCAAGCTAATGATTAATTAATTTAACCTTTTCTTTATTTTTTGCAATTTTCTTCTTCTTCTCTTCTATTTTTCTTTCTTCTCCACATCCACAATCTTGAATATTTCCATATATATTTTCAAGTGACTAGTCGGGTTTCGCTCTCAAACTCGCATTGACCATGGTTGATCGTATCGACAACTTCGTCTTTTCGTCGGTAATTCCAATTAGCTCCATTTTCGCACGATTTCATCCGAAATCCACAACTCCGCTTATTTACTACAAAATGAATAAACATGGATATTACATAATAATTGACTTGATGATTAGCTTAATTCTAGTATTTAGAGTGCAATTACGCGCATAGAATTGCGTGTAATCACACCCCCATACTTGAATTTTGCTTGTCCTGAAGCAAACTAAATGTGAAATAATATGCAAAAATATATTAACTCAAACACAAATTTTCAAACATAAAGAAAGTGCGGTATTAGCCTTTCCAACCATAACCCTCGGAGAACTAATTATGTATGTGACTATAAAGTTGATAAAGCACAAAATACGATTTTTGAATTTGCAAGGCAATTATGATGCACATGCGAGAAATGCTCAAGTATATGCATGTGTTGACCATGTGTCAAATCAATCCACCATAATCAAATAGGCACATAGAAGACTCAAAATAACCCACTAAACTCACATAGGATCAGTAAATATTACCACTCAAGTGTGTAGGGGCTATATATGTTTCACTCAAAACCAATTTCACAACACGCGCCGCCATATGCTTGCTCTTCGATCTCATCTCTACTAGGTAGCCCACAACATTCAAGATCAAGAGGTCTTTTATTTAGTTGTAATGGGGCTAAGGGCAAGTAGTTAAGAGAAATAAAGGATAAGGAAATATAAAGTCCATAGAAGCTCGTGAAGCGACTCTCTCTTGTAGAGATATATGACTTTTGCTTTCGAATGGTAAGCTACTCACTCTAATCCCAATGTACAACCCGGTAACTAAACTATGTAATACCTTTTTTTTTGACACAACTTTTTTTACTTTTTCTTTTCTACTTTTCTTTTCCTTGAACTTTCTTTCAACTTTCACAATTTTTTTTTTTAGAACTTTCTTTTCTATACAAACACTCACCCCCACACTTATTCTTTTGTAACCTCACACTTTTGACTTTTTCTTTCTTTTGAAGCACTCAAACATAAAGTCATTCTCTCGAATCGCTTCACCAACTACCATGGAAGCGTAGGATAAAAGTGTTTAGGCTAGGTAGGGATTTGTGGTGCAAATGAACAAAAAGGCTAAATATATAAATAGGCTCAAAGTGGCAATCTACTGGTAAATATTATTGGGCACATGCTTTTTTGGCCATGGTGGAATATAGTCCTAATGCCTCAATCATTTCCATCCCATCATAAGCTAACATATAGCCTCGAGAGGTCTCCAACAAGTTCTAGATACGCAATGTCATGAAATTGTACACACATGAAAGAATAAGTGAATGAACAATGCATACACTATAGATATAGGCACAAAAACTCACAAATAAGGGCATGCAAGTCAATCAAATCATCTATATGCTTCTCTAATTATGATGAACCAACCTAACCATAGGCTATGTGTACACATATAGTCAAGCATAGATCACATAAACACTTAATCACCAAACAAATTCAAAGTCCTAGATCAAGTTCAATCTATTCACAATCACAACAAGCTAAGTCCATGGGCCGTCATTGGGGTTGGAAAAAGGCATTAACCACTAAAATATAATTAAAAAGAGCTAATCTAAAAGTGGAAAATCTTTTTGATTTTTTTTTTTACTGTTTTTTCTTTTCTTTTCTTGTGTGTGAAAAAAATAGGGCACCCGAGCCTTCACCCCCACACTTAAAACCAACATTGTCCTCAATGTTGCAAAGTGAGCTCGAAAGCCAAATCCATATCGGATTTAGGCATGAGAGTGAAGTCCGGGCGTAGGCACAAAAGATAACTTATGAAAATGAAAAATCTAAATGTGGAGAAGAAATGCGAAAACCCCCTTTTAAAGACATCCCATAGCGTTTCGGAGAAGACCAATAGACACCACCTCAAGGCATAAGCCTTGACTTCCTTTGCGTATGCTCCAAGCTAGGCTCCATGGTGTTTAAATAGTTCAAGTCTCCATTTTCAAGTGAATGTGGTCCTTGGAGCTTCAATCCTCCCCAAAGTAAGTATCAAGCTTCACCCAAAAACAAACTCCATCTCCATACCCTCCCAACCTCCAAAAGCATAGCCAAGAAGGCCTTATTTAACTACCTACTTCTACAAAAAGGATAATCAAAATTTCAAAATTTGGTAGGGTTGCCTCCCCACTAGCGCTTCTTTTTAGAGACCTCTAAGCCGGTCTATCTCATATTGCTTCTCACTTCAAGGTGGTGTCATCAAGGAATTATTCCTCTTTACAAGCCTCATAAGTATGGTCAAAGTAAGGCCTTAGGTGATGCCCATTGACCTTGAATGTTTCCCCATTCCTTAAGTTCTTGACTTCAATGCCTCCATGTGGGAATACCTCAACCACTTCATACGGTTCACTCCAACGAGATCTTAATTTTCCGGGAAAAAGATGAAGCTTAGAATTGTATAGGAGCACCATTTGATGAGGCTTAAAGATCTTCTCAACAAGTCTTTTATCATGTGTTACCTTTGTCCTCTCCTTAAACGATTTGGTACTATCATAAGCCTCCCTTCTTATTTCGTCCAACTCATGGAGATCAAATTTTCGCTTCTCACCCGCTTTGGCTAGATCAAAATTTAATTGCTTTATTGCCCAAAATGCCTTGTGCTCAAGCTCTACGGGTAAGTAGCAAGCCTTGCCATAAACAAGTCGGAATGGAGTCATGCCCAAAGGGGTCTTATATGCGGTATGGTATGCCCACAAAGCATCATGAAGTTTGGTACTCCAATCCTTCCTTGAGCTATTCACCGTCTTCTCTAGAATTCCCTTCACCTTCCTATTGGAAATTTCAACTTGGCCGCTTGTTTGCGGGTGGTAGGGAGTGGAGACCTTGTGTTTAACCCCATATTTCTTCAAAAATGAAGCAAATGCTTGGTTGATAAAATGGAAACCACCATCACTTATGATGAACTTAGGTGTGCCAAATCTAGTAAAGATGTGCTCATAGAGGAATTTGAGAACTACCTTAGCATCATTGGTCCGAGTTGCTTGCGCTTCTACCCATTTTGACACATAATCCACAACAACAAGAATGTACTCAAACCCATTTGAATTAGGAAATGGCCCCATAAAGTCTATTCCCCATGTGTCAAAGATTTCCACCTCAATGATGTTAATCAAAGGCATTTGGTCTCTAAAGGTGATTCTCCCCACTCTTTGACATCGGTCACACTTCTTGGCATAATCATGAGAATCTTTGAATAATGTGGGCCAAAAGAAGCCGGCTTGTAGGATCTTGAAAGTGGTCTTCTTTCCACCAAAATGTCCACCACAAGTGTGGGAATGACAGTGCTCAAGAATATTAGGAACTTCCCATTGTGGCACACATCTTCTCAAAACTTCATCTTGACCAACTTTCCATAGAATAGGATCATCCCATACATACCGACATGCATCGCTTCTAAATCTCCTCTTAGTTTGATAGTCCCAATCCTTCAGAATAAATGTCTCACCACTTGCCCAATAATTGACAATGTGAACAACCCATGGAAGCTCCTTTGATGTAACGGTAAAGAGTTGCTCATCCGGAAATGAATCAACAATAGGAATAGTAAAATCATCTCCCCCATAAATAAGTCTTGACAAATGATCCGCTACCACATTTTCCTTGCCGGCTTTGTCATGAATCTCTATGTCAAACTCTTGTAGAAGCAAAACCCATCTAATAAATCTTGGTTTGGAGTCTTTCTTGGCTAAGAGATGCTTCAATACCGAGTGGTCCGTGTGCACAATCACTATAGAACCCAAGAGATAACTCTGAAACTTTTCTAATGCAAATATGATAGCCAAGAGTTCTTTCTCCGTTGTTGTGTAATTCATTTGAGCTTCATTCAAGGTTCTACTTGCATAATAGATAGTATGCATCAATCTCCCATGCTTTTGTCCCGACACCGCCCCTAAGGTAAAATCGGAAGCATCACACATCAACTCAAATGAGAGTGACCAATCGAGAGCACACATAATAGGAGCACAAGTCAAAAGTCTCTTGATTTCATTGAAAGCAATTAGACAAGCTTCATTGAAGTCCCAGGGAGCATCTTTTGCTAACAAATCACATAGAGGCTTGGATATCTTAGAAAAATTTAGAATAAATCTTCGATAAAAGCAGGCATGTCGCATAAAGCTTCTTATACCTTTGATGTTCACCGGTGGAGGTAGCTTTTCAATGACTTCAATTTTTGCTGTCCACTTCAATTCCCCTCTTAGAAACCACATAACCTAAGACAATGCCCTCTTCCACCATGAAATGATACTTCTCCCAATTCAAGACCAAATTGCTTTCAGCACAACGCTTCAAGACTAGGCTCAAATGGTGTAGGCAATCATCGAAAGTGTTACCATGAACTGAAAAATCATCCATAAAGATCTCCATGAATTTTTCGGTCATATCATGAAATAGAGCCATCATACATCTTTGGAAGGTTGCCGGAGCATTACATAAGCCAAAGAGCATACGCCTATAAGCAAAGGTACCAAAAGGACAAGTGAAAGTCATCTTTTCTTGGTCTTCGGAAGCAATCACAATTTGATTGTATCCACTATTGCCATCTAAGAAGCAAAAATAGGAATGTCCCACCAATCTCTCCAGCATGTGTTCAATGAAAGGTAGAGGGAAATGATCCTTTCTAGTAACACTATTCAACTTCCTGTAATCTATGCATACCCTCCAACCATTTTGTACCCTTTGAGGAACATCTTCTCCTTTGTCATTCTTCACACCATCATTCCCCCTTTCTTAGGAACGACTTGTATAGGAAAAACTCATTTTGAATCCGAAATAGGATAAATCACAACGGCATCTAGAAGCTCTGTCACCTAATTCTTGACCACTTCCATCATAGGAGGGTTAATTAAGTCTTCTTTGAGCATGTCTAGAGGGCTTGCTACCTTCCTCCATGTAAATGTGATGCATACACTTGCTGGCACATATTCCCTCTATGTCTGCTATAGTCCACCCCAAAGCTCCTTTGTGCTCTTTCAACACTTTCAATTACTTGGCTTCATCAACGTCACAAAGCTTGGAAGAGATAACCACCGGCAATGTGTCATTAGGTCCCAAAAATGCATACTTGAGAGTAGATGGGAAAGACTTTAGCTCAAGTGTAGGAGGAGAAATAATAGAGGGCAACAACTTTGGTTGAAGATCTAGCATGCTAATAGGAGTGTGTGAGGAAGAGGTGGGCATAGCAACTTCAATAGTGGAATCATCTTCTTCAATACTTTTGTCATTGAACTCTTCTCCATGATGCATAATAGAAGCTATTAAAGAATCCTTGGCACTTCTTTCAATGAAAGTCTTCTCCACCATAGAATCAACCACATCTACCCGAAAACACTCACCTAAGTGAAGAGGACTTCTCATTGCATCAAAAATTAGGAAGCCAATAGTAGTATCAAAAACGGTCATCATCAAGATTCCCTTCTTTACACTAATGTTGGTATCGACGGTGGCCATGAATGCTTTACCAAGTAATATAGGAGATTCATCCTCCTCAATATCAATATTCTTAGCCATGTCAAGAACAACAAAATCCGCCGGCACATAGAGAGAATCAATCTTCAAAAGCACATCTTCTAGCATCACTCTTGGGTAGACAACACTCCTATCCGTCATTTTCAATGAAATTTTTAAAGGCTTAAGATCATCAAGACCAAGTGTTCAATAAATATCATATGACATCAAATTAATACTTGCTCCTAAGTCCAACATCGCCTTGTAAAAGAATCTTGACCCAATAGTGCATGGCACGGTGAAACTACAGGGATCTTTAAGTTTAGGAGGCAATTTTCCTTGAAGAATAGCCGATACACTCTCACTTAGAAAAACTTGCTCATGCTCCTTAAATGCTCTTTTGCTTGTGCACGCATCCTTTAGAAACTTAGCATAAGAAGGCACTTGCTTTATGGCTTCCAACAAAGGGATATTGATGTTGACTTTCTTGAACAACTCAATAAACTCTTTCGTTTGTGCTTCTTGCTTCTTCTTTAACTCTTGCTTCCACTTTGATAGGAGCATAAATGCGACGAATATAGTGTGAAATCCCTTACACTTTTCTTAGCTATTTCCTATAAAAAGTCAATTTTAACTTTGTTTTCTTTTTAGGTAGTTCGTGAAGTGATTCAAGAGAAATAGGAGCTGAAAGGGAGCAACGGAGCCATAGATCATGAATTACTGATGCAGAGGACCAAGTTTGATCAACCATTTGGCCAGAAATTACAAGGGAAGTCCATGGAAATCGTTGTGCAAAACAGTTGCTGCAAAGCAGAAAACTGCAGTTTCAGGATCAGCTTTCTGGGAACGGTTTTGAGGAGCAATTCTTGCACCCTTCCAGATGCACCTTTGAAGAAAGAGCCAGCGATCCTTGAAGACATGATGTTATACTTCAACTAAAACCAAATAACTGGTCAGAAGTGTCAA
>LYNE01000344.1:63819-84480 GCA_001662545.1 Rosa x damascena | reverse complement strand
ATGCTTGACCACTTGATGGATCCCTAGGGTTACTCACGGCTTCATTGGGGTCCCTAGCATTCATAGCCTCGCCCAAATTATCAAGAGCCATGGAATTCTCATTCTTAGGATCTACAATATCACTAGAAACCATCGGTTGCACAATAGAAGGTTTTGTAGTCTTGTCTTGAATAAGAGTGGGAGAAACTGAAGCTTGACTTGTGTGAGGCTTATCAACATTAGAAACTCCTCCGGAGGGTACATTTTTTTCCCCTTCGGCTACCTTATCCACCCCCTTATTTCTTCCTTTTGCATTCAAAGCCACATCACCCACTCCAATTCCGGGAGGTACATTTTCTTCCCCCCCGGTTCCCATCCTCATTTGAATTAAAAGCATGCAAATAATCATTATTCAAATTGCCATGAGGTGCATTTTCTTCCCTCATGGCACTATCATCCATATCACTATCATCACTGTCATATTCCTCAATCAACACATAATCATCATTAGAAGGTATAGACGTAGAATTGGGAACATGTGTGGAAGGGAAAACACAATTACCAAGAGAAGGTGATATAGTAGGAGAGGGAGCATTAAATGGGGCATTCACAAGCAAAGGGGTTTGAGAAGATGAAGGTAAATGTACCTTATTGTTGTATGTCCTCCCGCTTCTAAGAGTAGTAATAGCTTTGGCTACATGTTTCGGGTTCTTCTCTGTTATGGAAGGAAGAATTCCCATTGGTCTCTCCTTCAAATTGGTGGCTATTTGGCCCATTTGTATCTCTAATTTAGTCATGCTTTGTTGTAGATTTTGATACCCTTGAGCTAGTGAAGAGATGTTTTGCTTGGTCTCCACATTGGTAGAAGTTTGAACCTTGAGAAACTCACCCATCAATTGTTCAAAATTAGGTTTCTTCAGTTCACTTGGAGCTTGAATCGGCATGCCTTGAAGAATAGGTGGGGAATTGTAGCTCTCGCCTTGATTTGAACCTTGAAATGAGCTAGAATTGCCTTGAAACTTGCTACCACTATAGTCAACACCCTGTGTAAACTTGGGAAAGACATTTGGAGCTTGAAATCCTTGTGAAAAAGTGGCTTGACCATGAGAATAAGGCATATATGCTTGCTGCCCTTGTGAAGAAATAGGCATAAAATGAGTGTTTTCTTGATGCACATTGCCATGGGTAGGGCTGTCACTCGGTCGGTTCAAATCGGTTATAGGTATTACCAACTTTAAAACCAAAGCTTTCGGTTTCAAAACTGAGCTACCAATTACCAACCAAAATTTTCGGTTTTTAATTATATCTACCAAATTCGGTATTTCGGTTTTCGGTATTACCATCTTTAGAATAACTAATTTTTTATAATATAAAATTAGAATGAACAAAACTAGGTTTTTGAATTTTATAGTCATAAACGTTGTATTCATCTACTAATTATAGCTTTCTTTTGTATATATGACATCAAGTTCTAGCAATTTTCAATAAAACTAGGTTATTTAACCATCTTTAACTAGGTTACTTAAAATGCATATACTATTAATGTAGTATATATAGTAATGTTCATACTATTATAAAAGTTTTTATGTTTATTTCTTAATATACATATATGTGTATTGAAAATTGTAGTATATAAATCTAATATTTAGGTAATCGGTAGATTTGGTATTTACCAAAACCAAATCAACTTTTTCGGTAATTTTCGATTTCAGTTTTATCGATCTCGGTTACCAAAAAGTCGGTTTACCAAACCTAAAACATCGGTTGGTATTCGGTCGCTTTGGTAATTACCAAACCAAGTGGCAGCCCTAGCCATGGGGCATGAAATTGGATGATCCTTGGCCTTGGTTTCCTCCAAAGCCTTGCTTTCCTCCTTAGTGCATATTAGAAACTCCACCTTGATCTTTCCAAGAAAAATTGGGGTGATTTCTCCAACCGGGGTTATAAGTGTTGGAGTATGGATCATTTCTTGGGTTCCTTGGCACAAAACTACCCACTTGGTTAACATGCTCCTCCATAAATTCCGGATATTGAGAAGATAAATGGCATTCTTGAGTGGAATGTGCTAGGCTCTCACAAAGCAAACATGGTGCAGAAGTTGCCATCTTGACTTGTGCTTGAGGAGGGTTCTGGTTAACTTGATTTAGAAATTGGTCAATCTTGCCTTCTAACCATTTGAATTCATGCATAGAAGGCCCGGTTGATGTCCCTTGAACCTCATAAATACCACCTCGGTTATGTATACTCTTCTTGTTATGCACTTGACGTCTCCTTGTATCAAGATCATCCCATTGAAGGGAGTTGAGAGAAAGCTCCTCGTATGTGTCTCAAGCGGTATCCGGGAGTTTACTTGCAATAGTTCTACCACTAAAAGTGTCAACCCTTTGCCTTTGATCCGGCATCAATCCTCTATAGAACTTGTCCACAAAGAACCACTTCTCTAACCCATGGTGAGGACATGAAAACTTTCTTGTGGGATTTATCAGAATGCAACAAGCTCATCTCTAACATTGGAAGTTCTTGAAGGAGAAAAATATTTCCCCAAGAAAGTTTCTTGCATCTCAACCCATGTGCGTATGGATTAGGAGGCAACTTACGTAACCACTTCCTCGCATAGTCCTTGAGTGTGAAAGGGAACAATCTAAGCTTCAAACCATCGGGATTGAGACCATGTAGTTGAATGGTAGTACACACTTCTTCAAACTCCGCAATATGATCATAGGGATTATTTGAGGGCATGCCATGGAATACGGGTAGAATGCTCAAAATACTTGGCTTGATCTCAAAATGACGCTCACATGGAGGGAGCACAATACAAGAAGGATGATCAACAATTGTGGGACTAGTGTATTCCCTCATTGTCTTTCGCTCCCCCATGGTGTTTGTAGGTTGTGATCTTAATGGACTCGGTGAAAGGCTTCTTGGATGTACTCTTAGTCTAAGAGGTGCTTGCTTTCTTGGACGACCTCTTTGTCTCTTTGGAGCTTCACTCATGCACCTCGCAAAAATATGACCATGTAAGAAATACTCAAGATTTACAAAATAAGCAACTTGAATCCAATTTCACGCTTCAAAATGAATGCAAGATGTAATGAGATAAGGTAAGACAACAATTAAACAAGAAAATAAAATAAATTAGAGCAAAGAATAAGTGAAAAACTGACGACTAATTAGAAAACGTAATAAAAAGCTAGCAAACAAGTCAAGCCAAGTGACGATCGCTATCGATGCTCATGTCTTACATGTACTACAAAGTAATACAAGGCCCGCACTTCGATAGAAATAACCACAATGTCTCAACAAACAAATCACACAAGTAAAAAGTAACAAAAATAAGCAAAGTAAAACAAACAATCACCAAATTAATTTTTTTTTTTAGGCTAAACACACAAAGAAAATTTAACTACAACTAAGAAAATAATGCAAGTAACCTAACCACCTAAAACCAAGGGATTAGAGATATTACACTCTAATCCTCGGTAACGGCGCCATTTGATTTGATGCCTAAAATGCAACTTACGCGCAACAAGGACACGATCATCAAAGAATTGGGAAATATTTAAACCCGGAAATATTGTACCTTAGGGATCTTGAGCTAACTCAAATCCAACGGTTTATGGGTCACAAAAGTCACTTGCTAAACTAAAAGAAAAAATTGTAAAAGGCTAAGTGAGACACCAAGTCTCACACATGCACAGCTTAGGTCTCCTGAAGCCAAAAAGTAGTCAAGAACTCACCAAAACAAATTGGTAGGCTCAAGGTCTTATGGTACTTACAATGAAAAATGTGAGCAAATATTTGGGGGAATTAATTTTTGGTTTTGGAAATTAAAATTTGCAAAAAAGTAAAGTGCTAAAAATTTAAAGGTTTGGAAAACAATGGACAAAATTTGGGTACTAAAGCATCCACTCTAGCAATCATTTACCGTAACAACACAATTTTTGGCACACAACAAAAGGGTAATGGCACAATCCCTAACTCTAAGCCGGCCTAGGGCCTTAGAGTGATAATGTAAATCCGGACTAGGGCATTCACATTCTCTTAGTACAAAAATATGTAAATCCGGGCTAGGGCATTCACATTCTCATATCACACACATTAAGACCGGACTAGGGCTCTTAACATGCATAAAATGGCATTAAGTCAATTTTTAGAGACTGACAATTTACTCATGACAACATGCTCATTCATAAAATTAAGCCACTAATTAAATGAATTTCATGATGAGGACAAGAACTAGTCATAAATTTGGCTAATTTCTATAATAAATTCCCATCGAAAATTACGCAAAGTCATAAACAAAAACCACAACACACTTTCATTAAGCACCAAAAATTAATGTCATTACATAGTAAAAATGGCTAGGGCATCAAGCCCTAGAACCAAAGAAGAAACTACTCACAATTCATCAACATACCCATAAAGAAATTCATCAATTACAAAAAATTAAAGCAAGAAGAAAGTTAGAAAAGAGGAAGAGACCAAGACTAATCACAACTACACTAGAGAGTGAGCATGACTAGCTTGGAATTATACTCTCCCTTGTACCTCAACCCGGATCCTTGCCGAAATGTTGGAATTTAATTGAGGAATGGTGATGAACTAGTGATAGAAAATGGGTTGTGGTTATAGAGATAGAGAAGAGGAGGTCGGCTCTTGCGCAGAGGAAAGAGAGAGATGAGATCTGAAATTAAAGTCTGCGGCGCAGTTATGCTAGCTAGGTTCGTCTCTCCCTCTCTCTTCTCTGGTCTGTGTGAACCAGAGAGAATATATATATCATGGGATTAATTAAGGTGTGTAGCTGTAGATCACTGAGAGTGAGGAGGGAGATAGGACTGCCATGTGGCGTCATGGGAGTGGACAAGAAGGAAGGAAGATATGGTCTGGCACGTGATGGCAGCAGACATGCTTAATTGAAACCAAAGTGTAATTAAGCATAAGGTTTAATTAAACTAACCAAAGTGTAATTAAGCATAAGGTTTAATTAAACTAAGGTCTAATTAAGGTGCTGCATGTTAGCTTGGAGGTCAATGTGCTTGATTAATTAATCAAGCTAATGCTTAATTAATTCAACCTTTTCTTTATTTTTTGCAATTTTCTTCTTCTTCTCTTCTATTTTTCTTTCTTTTCCACATCCACAATCTTGAATATTTCCATATTTATTGTCAAGTGACTAGTCGGGTTTCGCTCTCAAACTCACATTGACCATGGTTGATCATATCGACAACTTCGTCTTTTCGTCGGTAATTCCAATTAGCTCCATTTTCGCACGATTTCATCCGAAATCCACAACTCCGCTTATTTACTACAAAATGAATAAACATGGATTAATTACATAATAATTGACTTGATGATTAGCTTAATTCTAATATTTAGAGTGCAATTACGTGCATAGAATTGTATGTAATCATGGGCTGATCGAGCTATTGCTTCTAAATGTGTGGGCCATATAGCTGAGTCTCTAGCTCCCTCGGTGTCTGATGCTCATGCCAGGAATGGTGAGCTTCTAAAAAAGAAGAGGAAGGGTGGTGGTATTCGTCTTGGGCTCCAGCCGTGGGCTTGACAAGCTAACAGCCAAGGGGGGAAATCCAAGTGCCACTTTAGTGGTGGATCCCGGCACTCTTGAGCGAGGTTACTGACAATCTAACTTAGGCGCTGGGGGAGATCAGTGTTGGGGAAAGTTATATGCCTGCTATAATGGCCGATCTGCGCCATATTCACCACAATTAGGGCCGCACCAACCGAGGTGGCCCCATTGCCAATGTTGAGGGCTCTCAGGAGAGTCTCACGCGAGTGAGTAGTGTTTTGTTTATATCATCTTATTGGGTCTATGTTCAATTGCTATTTTTGTTGTGGCCTCCTCTGTTTCTTCTTGTTTCTAGGCTTCTTGTCTCGTGTATGCCTCCACTGATAGAATGATTTGCCATCAAGCTTCTGAAATTATGTTCCTAGAGGCCACGTTGGAGGTGAAAAGGGCGAGGGTTGACAAGATGCAACAAGTTTTGGACTCCGAGTCCGAGCGGTTGGAAGAATTGCAGCGAGCCATTGACTAAGGTGTCGAGAGGAGGCGCCAGCTCGAGTGAGACTTGTTTGAGTTAGATGGGGTCCTAAGAGCGGGCTTTGAGGCATGATGTCGAGACTGCCTTGAAACGTGTGTGCTTGGAGAACGCCTCCCTACAATGAGGTGTTGAGTGATTGGAAGTGGCTGTACGGCAGTACCAGGGGGGGCTTAAGGATTGAGATTGATCAGCTTGCCCTCAGGCTCGAGGAGTATGAGGCCCTAGTCCAAGAGCGAGATGTAGATTTGGCTGTTCTGGCCCCTTTAGCTATTGAGTTGGAGGTCGAGGTGAATCGGCTCAGGACTATTTAGCGTCTATTGCTCAAGAAGGGTACCAAGGTTTAGCATCTTTGTGGGGAGTTAGGGAGGGAACAGTTGGAAGAGTTGGAGAGGAATAGCCAAGCCCTCGTTGATGATTGCTTGGAGTTAAGGAGAGAGCGTGATTTGATCAATGTTGCCTTACTCCATGCTAAGAGGGAAGGTTCTACACGGTGGGCAGATACATTTGAGCGATCCCTATCTTTACCGCAAAGATGAAGTAGGCTTTTAAGCAGAGGTGTACACATTGGACCAAGATGGCCATTACAAGGGGTTGGGTTGACAAAGAGAAAATGACTCGAGACTTGAGAGCTGACCAAGTCACCGAGAACGAGGCCAAAGCTCACAAGGAGGTCGTTGGTGTTGGAGCCGTTGAAGTTTGAGCAGATGGTTGTTAGGGTTACCTTGTCTCAGTCTGTTAGGATTTCCTTGTTGTTTAATAACTCCTAGTTAAGAGGAGAGTGCATTTGTTTCTGTTAGAGTTAGACCTGGTTTTTAGGATCAGGTTATGCTTTGAATTAGTCTGTTTCTGTTAAAATACGTGAGCTTGTGTTTAGCTTTGTTTGTTAGAGTCTGAGGCTATTTAATAGCCGGAGTTATGTTGAATAAAGTATTGAGAGTTGCATTTCAATCCAGTTAGAAGTGTTTTAGTATACAGCTAATTCTAAGTTCTAACAAAGTGGTATCAGAGCCCTTATCGGGGCCTGATTGGGAAGAAAGAGAGAGAAGAGGGCTAGAGAAAGGAGAGTCCAGAGAGAAAGAAGAGGAGTGAGAGATATGGCTGCAGAAGGGAACTTTGTTCAGCCAGCCATTCCCAAATTTGATGGTCACTATGACCATTGGTCAATGCTGATGGAAAATCTCCTTCGATCGAAGGATTACTGGAGCTTGGTGGAACAAGGTATCACAGTGCTAGAAGAAGGTGTGGAACCAGCTGAAGCTCAACGGAAAACAATGGAGGATCAACGAGTGAAGGACCTCAAAGTCAAAAACTATTTGTTCCAGGCAATTGACCGGACCATTATGGAAACGATACTTAACAAAGACACAGCCAAAGGTATCTGGGACTCCATGAAGCTGAAGTATCAAGGGTCTACAAGGGTCAAAAGAGCACAGCTGCAGGCTTTAAGAAAGGAGTTCGAGGTGCTTCAAATGAAAGAAGGTGAACAAGTGGATGAGTACTTTGCTCGAACGCTTACAATTGCGAACAAAATGAAAGCTCATGGGGAAAAGATGGAGCAAGTGGTGATTATAGAGAAGATCCTGAGGTCCATGACGAGCAGATTTGATTATGTAGTATGCTCAGTTGAGGAATCAAATGATCTCGACAGACTGACAATAGATGAGCTTCAGAGTAGTCTTTTGGTGCATGAGCAGAGAATGAAGGGCCATCAGAGAGAAGAACAAGCTTTAAAGATCACCTCCGAGGACAGGTTTGGAGCAAGGGAAAGAGGAAGAGGAACATTCAGAGGAAGGGGTCGAGGTAGAGGCAGACAGAGCTTGAATAAGGCTTTGATTGAATGTTACAAATGTCACAAGTTAGGGCATTTTCAATACGAATGTCCTAGCTGGGAAAGGAAAGCCAATTATGCTGAGTTGGATGAAGAAGATGAGTTGCTCTTGATGGCTTATGTAGAGCTCAACAAGTCAAGCAGGGAAGGTGTTTGGTTTCTTGACTCTGGATGCTCAAATCATATGTCAGGCAACAAGCAGTGGTTCGTTGATTTGGATGAGCAGTTCAGGCACTCCGTGAAGCTAGGGAACAACACAAGGATGCCTGTGATGGGAAGAGGAAATATCAAGCTGGAAGTGGGAGGAGTAACACAGGTAGAACTGATGTTTTCTACATTCCTGAATTGCAAAATAATTTGCTAAGTATTGGTCAGTTACAAGAGAAGGGGCTAGCCATCTTGATACAAAATGGAGTCTGTAGAATTTATCATCCTAGAAGAGGGCTTATTATGCAAACACAAATGTCTGCAAACCGGATGTTTGTTTTGCTAGCAAATGTGATGTCGCAGCCTTCAACATGCTTCAAAGCAACTTCTGAAGATACCACTGATCTGTGGCATCGAAGATTTGGGCACTTGAGCCACAAGAACCTCAGAACCTTGGAGTATAAGAAATTGGTGAAGGGACTGCCCCAACTCAAAGCCACAAGCAAGCTATGTACAAGTTGTATGGTGGGGAAGCAGCACCGAGAAGCTATGTCAAAGAAAAGCAAATGGAGAGCATCAAAGCAGCTTCAGTTGATACATGCTGACATCTGTGGCCCCATAACCCCTACTTCAAACAGTAACAAAAGGTACCTCTTGAGCTTCATTGATGATTTTAGTAGGAAGATTTGGGTATATTTCCTAGCTGAAAAATGTGAAGCTTTTACAACATTCAAAAATTACAAAAATCTTGTGGAAAAGGAGATAGGAATGTCTATATGTGGCTTGAGAACAGATCGAGGAGGAGAATTCACGTCGAAGGAGTTCAATGATTTTTGTAAAGCTAATGGCATAAGACGGCAGCTCACCACAGCTTACACGCCCCAACAAAATGGGGTTGCAGAACGCAAAAATCGTACCATCATGAATATGGTTCGATGTTTGCTCTCAGAGAAGCAGATGCCAAAGCCTTTCTGGCCAGAAGCAGCTAGATGGACTGTCCATGTACTTAACCGTAGCCCTACCTTGGCAGTGAAGGATAAAACTCCTGAAGAAAGATGGAGTGGAGTTAAACCAAACGTGGAGAATTTCAGAGTGTTTGGTTGCATAGGTCATGTGCATGTGCCGGATGCCAAAAGATTAAAGTTGGATGACAAGAGCTATAAGTGTGTGCTGCTTGGTATGAGTGAGGAGTCTAAGGCTTACAAGCTTTTTAATCCTATAACTAAGAAGGTGGTGATTAGCAGAGATGTGTTGTTTGATGAAAATGAAAGTTGGAACTGGGGGAGGAGTGAAGAAGAAGTCAGACTTGATACACTTGCATGGGGTGATAGTGATGAGGAGTTTAGTGATTCAAGTGATAGTGAAGATGACACAGAAGAAGGTCAACAAAGTGAAGTGCCTGAAATGCCTGGTTCAAGTGATTCTTCTGCAGAAAGTGCACCGAGTTCGCCTGAAGGAAGGAGTAGAAGAATACCTGTGTGGATGCAGGATTATGTGAGTGGGGAAGGCCTATCTGAAGGAGAAGAGGTTCAAAACTTGGCTATGTTCATCTCCTATGAAGATCCAACATGCTATGAGGAGGCTGCAAGGAGTGAGAAGTAGAGAAGTGCAATGGACTTAGAAATTGAAGCAATAGTGAGGAATGAGACTTGGGAGCTGGTAAATCTACCAGTAGGGGCTAAGAAGATAGGAGTAAAGTGGGTGTATAAGACTAAGTTGAATGAGAATGGGGAGATTGATAAATGCAAGGCCAGGTTAGTTGCAAAGGGCTATGCTCAAAAGCATGGGATAGACTACAATGAAGTGTTTGCTCCTGTGGCTAGGTGGGACACCATACGAATGGTGTTGGCTTTGGCAGCTCACAAGGGATGGACTGTGTTTCAGTTGGATGTTAAAAGTGCATTTCTGCACGGCGAATTGAGTGAAGCAGTGTATATAGAACAACCACAGGGATATGAGAAGGAAGGAGAAGAGCACAAAGTCTACAAACTCAAGAAAGCTTTGTACGGGTTAAAACAGGCACCTAGGGCTTGGTACAGCAGAATTGAAGGGTACTTTGCAAAGGAAGGATTCGAGAGGTGTAGTCATGAACATACCTTGTTTATCAAAGCAGGAGATGGAGGAAGAATTCTGATTGTAAGTCTTTATGTTGATGATTTGATTTTCACTGGAAATGATGTTTGCATGATTCAGAAGTTTAAGAGTTCCATGAAAGTGGAGTTTGAAATGACAGACCTGGGAGAAATGAAGTATTTCCTAGGAGTTGAGGTTCAACAAAGTTCTAAGGGTATTCACATATGTCAAAAGAAGTATGCTCGGGAAGTTCTTGAAAGATTTGGGATGGAGAAAAGCAATCCTGTGAAAAATCCAATCATTTCTGGTTCGAAGTTGACGAAAGAAGGGGAAGGAGGCAAGGTTGATGCAACATTATTCAAGCAAATGGTTGGGAGTCTTATGTACTTGACCGCTACCAGGCCTGATCTAATGTATGTTGTATGTCTTATTAGTCGGTTTATGGCTAATCCTACTGAAGCTCATATGCTTGTTGCGAAGAGAGTGCTGAGGTATGTGAAGGGAACAGTTGAGTTAGGGGTGTTTTATAAAAGAGGTGCTACAGATGAGCTGGTGGCTTATACCGACAGTGATTATGCGGGTGATGTAGATGACAGAAAGAGTACTTCAGGGTATGTATTTATGCTGAGTGGAGGAGCAATATCTTGGTCCTCAAAGAAGCAACCAGTGGTGACTCTATCCACAACAGAAGCAGAGTTTGTTGCAGCTGCTGCTTGTGCGTGTCAAAGTGTCTGGATGCAAAGGGTGCTCAACAGGCTCGGTCTTTTTCAGTGTAAGTGTGTTACAATGCTTTGTGACAATAGTTCTACTATTAAGTTATCAAAGAATCCTGTTATGCATGGAAGAAGCAAGCACATCGATGTAAGATTTCATTTTCTACGTGATCTCACAAAGGATGGTGTTGTGGAGTTAAAGCACTGTGGTACCAGTGAACAAGTTGCAGATATCATGACTAAACCATTGAGGCTTGAGAGTTTTGAGAAGCTCCGTGGGCTACTGGGAGTGAAGGCTAAGTTTGATATAAACTGATTGCTTTCAGCAATTTCAGTTTAGGGGAGGATTTGTTGGAGCCGTTGAAGTTTGAGCAGATGGTTGTTAGGGTTACCTTGTCTCAGTCTGTTAGGATTTCCTTGTTGTTTAATAACTCCTAGTTAAGAGGAGAGTGCATTTGTTTCTGTTAGAGTTAGACCTGGTTTTTAGGATCAGGTTATGCTTTGAATTAGTCTGTTTCTGTTAAAATACGTGAGCTTGTGTTTAGCTTTGTTTGTTAGAGTCTGAGGCTATTTAATAGCCGGAGTTATGTTGAATAAAGTATTGAGAGTTGCATTTCAATCCAGTTAGAAGTGTTTTAGTATACAGCTAATTCTAAGTTCTAACAGTTGGTTGTGAAGTTGTATGTAGATTGATGAATCCACCCCCACCAGCTGCTGTCGCCCAGCTAGTCAAGCAGTCTAGGGCTGAGGAGGTTCAGACGTCTGCTGCCGAGGTTGGGCCAAGCCATCCTGAAGGGTCTAAGCCTAATGCCGAGTAGCAGTGAGAGATGCTCTATTAGATTTGTTTAGGGTTTTATGTTTCGCTTTGTCTTTCTCTTTGTCTCATTTGTGATGTAAAGAACATTTGGGGATTTTGGTACTTACGTTGTTTGAAACGTTCCACTCCTAATTTGTGATTATTTGGAGATTTGGAAAGTTGTAGCTTTATCACAGGTATGTTGTCATTCAGCTCTTTTCTGGTGCACTTTTATTGCCTTTTTGTGATTTATGAATCTTGGTAACTGCATGCGTTTTTCTGGTAATAAATGTCGCCCCATTCGAGCCAATGGGTGACTACATGGGCTGTGAGATTTGCACTATAAACAGAAGTGTTGGGAGTAGGGGGAGAGCATCACAAATAGAAGAATGTATATGTCTCTGTTTTTCCTGCTTCTGTTCCTTTTACTTCTGAAATCTAGGTTTTTAGAAATAGGCTGTGGTGGTGGTGTTTTGAGTTTAGTGACGAAATCTCAAGCCTGGGTAGAGTCTGGTGACCAAATCTCAAGCACGCTCATCTTCAATGTCTCACTAGGGTTGACCCTATGGCACTTGTGGGTTGAAGTTCTTATGCTGCCACTGCAAAAGGTAGAGCTAGAGAGGGCCCAATTGTGACCATGGTTGCCGACATCGCCGTGATGGCATGGCAGTGCGTGGTGGTTACAGCGGAGGTGGTGGTGCACGCTATCGTTGTTTTAGGTGATGTGTGTGTCTTTGTTCCTTATGATGGTGTTAGGGCAGAGTGGTACCAACCTTCTGATACCTCGGTGTTCCACAGTTGGCGGTCGAGCTGAATCTTCTTGAGTTCTGATGTTGGCGTGCTATCTTTGTGCCTTGGGATTGGCCTGGTGTAGCGTGTGCCATTCTACTTTAGCATCTGGGTTGCTAAAGTTATCTCGATGCCTCGGGATTGATTGATTTTCATGTAGTTTATTGTAATAGACTAATAGGATATTGCCCTTTGGCTGGGACATTTTATCTCCAAGTGTACAGAAAGAAAGTGAAATGAAAATTTATGATTTTATGATATTGGCTGTTTTTTACGTCTACGTTTAGCTTGTTTATTTAAGTGCTATTATGATGTTTTCTTATCAGTGAAGGCTAGTTACAGAGCTTTTGTTATGACGCCGAGCTGGTATAGGTTCACTATGTCAGTCCTCCCGACCCTCTCGACACTGTCTCTCCACACTCAGTCCTCTCTCTCGAACCCTTTCTCTCAGTCCTCTGAGCCAAAAGCTCAAAGCTTTCCCTTAATCCTCTCATCCAAAACCCTTAAATTTCAAAATCACCTAATCTTCATCTCATCCAATTGCTTCCCCAATTTGAATCTCAACCTTCAATTCAAGTATTCAACTCTACCATCACCAGTTTGCCGTCTTTTGCTACCAAAATAGCATTCCCTTGCTGTTGTTACCCTTTTCTAGGTCGTCTTTCTTCATCTCCGAGACCGCACTGTACCAAAATCTTCACCTTCCTATTTCAATTTGCTCTTATGGCGATTTGCGTCTCCCTAGGGTTTTATGGCTTCGTGGCCCGAAACCTAGCCTCCTCTGCCAATATTCATGTCAATAATTGCTACGGCATCCACAAGTGCTGGGTTAGGTCTCTACTATTCGGCACTAACCAGGTAAAGATTAAAAAGTATATTTTGTTTCCTTTATCTTTGGATTTTAAACTTGGGGTTGCATTTGTATTTTATTTCTTTAATTTTTTTCGTATGTTTTGCTTGTGTTGAATCGAACTACTTTTCTTTAATATCATGGACATAGTGAACAGAGTTGAGAGAATGCTCTATGCTATATCCTGGATTTAGCTTGCTGGCAATTTCACAGAATGATATATGCTTAGTGGTCTGTCTATACAGGCTCGTTGCTATATACTTACCATAATGACCTTGTTTTTGTGTTGTTTTTTGTTGTAATAAATTAGGGATTGCGTTATTCAAACTTATGAACAGATGTTGATTCTATTTATGTTTGAATTTTGCAGATTAGTGTCTTGGATGTGGGGTTCAATGTGGTTTTTAGCGACTTACAGGCCCAGGTAACGCTCTTTACCTCTAAGTATAATGTTATTGTCTTATTGTTTTCATGTAGTTTCATTGGAATTGTCTTGTTTTTCCTTTCTAGATTTGTGAAAGTTGAACTCTTAATTTGAGATTGGAGCATTGGAATTAATGCTGATGGCTGTGCATAAGAATTTGATATTGTCTTATAATAACTTTCAGTTAATTATAAGAATCTTTTTGGTTTTCTTTGGTGGACTGTCATAGGAAAGAGAGGGGAGGAGAAAGAATTATGCCCTTAGTTGTTGTTTCTATCATGTCATTTGCATTTACTTAAGTATACATTGAATTGCAGAAACTTGGCTGCTGTCAGATGGGTTGGTGGTGTTGAGTTGGAAATAATTGCAATAGCTACAGGTTATTGTATGTTTCAATATTTGAATACTGTTTCTTTCTTTCTTTCTTTTTTTCAATAGAGAAAAAAAATGCTAATGGCTATGTATTTGTAGGGGAAAGAATTGTGCCCAATTTCTAAGAGTTGGCACTAGTTAAGTTGGGCGAGGGATACCTCATTAACAAAAGACCCAACATTCGTTTTCTATTTCGAAGATCATCCAAGTCAAATCACAACAAATCTTGTAGTCCCTAGTTAGTGTATCATCTAACTTTATGGCTGGTGTATCATTTATCTGTAGTGGCCTGTGATCATAGTGAGAACTGAGGTTCCCCTATTGGCAAATATAATCTTAGAGGTAAACAGTTGCCTTGTGATTTATGTACTTTTCTATATCATTTTCAAGATGGTTAGACCCATTATCGTGGTATTAATATGAAGTCACTGAAGTAGTTTCTTTGCTCTGGTTGATTTATCTTTCCTTTCATTTTAAATAAAGAACTAACACACAATAAGAGTCGGATTAAGTAAACAAATGTTTACTGAAAGTCAATCTTTGTTAGCTCAAGTGGGAAGCCAACTGGGTTGTCTAATTATGTCTAATTAGAAGATTAAATAGAAGTACTGGGTGGATAGATAATGTTATTACACCTCATAAACAAATATTTGCTTTAGCATGTTTTTACTTTTCTCTTGCAGTGATTTCAGCTTAGCACATGGTTCTGAGATCTCGTTGGCTTTTCGTTTCCTTCAAGAGTGACCGCCATGGTTCTCTACTTGAAAGTAGAACGATTCAGCCATTGCTTTACAGGTATTTGCTTTCTCATCAACCTTTTTACAATTCTCTTCTTTTGATTCTCTAGTTTCAGTTGCAAAATTTCTAAATCTAAGCTTCTTCTTCCACATAAGAAGGAATAAGGAATTGGTATATCTCTCATTGTTGTTCTTTTTAATTTTTCTTTAATGGGTATATCTCTACTCTGCTAACAATTTATCTAATTTCTGTTTATTATGGTTGTCTTGTAGTTGGCTACTATTTGGTTGGAGTGCAAGGATTCCTTAGCTAGTAATTTTTGTACATCAATAATGTTTGTGTTGATTCATTTGTTTGATCGGTTCCTTTTTTTTCCATGCTAATGCTTGAAGGGTCGTATATTCTCAGGCTTGCAGGACTATGAGTTCTGGCATGTTAGTTGTAATTCACTGCACTTGAAATGGTAATAAATTTGTACATATATAATTTCAGTTTTAGGAAATTGTATTAGTTGATATGGGAAAGGGTTAACTGTGTCTTTATCCTTCTCTGTTCGTGACACATAATTGTTGAAACTTTTCCAACAATCTTCATTCTGGGAGCTGTGCCACAGAATACTTTTAGCATAAATATGTAAATGTGTACACTTTGGTTGATATTTTTGTTTGTACGTATGAAGGTTTGTTCTTTGTTATTGTTGTTTCTATATCTCTATACCAGTATCTGTGTGTGTTGTTATTAACTAGATTTCCCAACTTTATTGCTTGGTAGCTCAATAGAAAACAATTGATTCAGCCTTGAAACATTTAAAACCAATTGCAGGTGCTGGGCAGCAAAGAGTGAAGTGTTTAGTGAATGTGAAAGATTTTCCAAATATTATCTTTCGCTTAGCCCAGGTGAATAGGTCAGTATATCAATTGACAGAAAATTTTCTCAGGCTTATTCAGATATTTTGCATATTATATAGTTCTACGGTAAGATGCTTAATTAAGCACTTGCATGTTCTTAAGTTACTGAAATTTAAAAACATCGGGAAAATAGATCAAGAACACCATTTTAATCTTTCATAGCCCTGTTTCATAACTTTGCAATAGAAAGCTCTGGTTGTAAGTTCTCCAATCTGCAATTTTAAACATAAGGAGAGCAAGATGGGTTACTTCAACATCTGGTATTGCTTTATTGATTGCCAGGCAATGGTTATGGAATATGACATAGTGGTAAGTGCTAATGTTATTTATGGATTCTTACAGAAGGAGAGGTGAACAAGAAAGTGCTTAAAGTTCTTGGAATTGAATAGAAGGTAACTGAATTGCCTTTAGTACTTCTGGTAGCTATGCCAAAGTAATTTGTTAATAGTCATGCACATGAATTTTCATGGCCTTATTTCAGGATAGAAAAGTATGCTTGTTTCTTATGCTATGGGATTTAAAGTGTTGTTAATCAACTATGTAAGAGCACATTATTTGGTATTAATAATTGTGCATGGCTTCTATAAATAGCTGATTTTGTTTCAAATTTGGAAAGAAGCTAAGAAATTAATTAATTAGGCACTGGAAGGTTCTTAGAGGAGACAGTGTGAGGGCCATGAAGATTCTTCCTTCTCTGCCTCTTGTCTTTTTCTATATTTATAAGTTAATTGTGTTCCAATCTCATTTGCAGGTGATGGTCATAAGAAACATATAAGCAAGGCCAAGGTCATGAAGGTGGGATTGATATTTACTGTCGAAGCTCCGCTTCATGTCTCAAATGTGCAAGTTGTTGATCCAGTAACAGGGTATGGAAGTAATCATAACATTGTACATTGGCAATTGTTGTTGAGTTTTGTTATTTGCTTACACTTCTAGTGTGGTGATTAGATATTTTCATCATGTACAGGAGACCTTGTAAGGGTGGGGTTAAATATCTTGAGGATGGAACAAAAGTTGAGAGTAGCAAGAGGCACATGAGCATCAAGATCTATAGCTATGAAAAAAGTGAAGGACACAAGACCTTGTGTTTGCAGGTTTGATCACTCCATCTAAAGCTATGAAGAAAAGTGAAGGGCTCAGGTTTTGAAACCCAAGTTTTATGTAAACATTGCGCAAAAATTCAAACTTGCCTCATGTTGGAGTTTTATCATCTTTGATCGAAGTCAAACTTCTTCTTTGGAAACATTGTATTCATGTGTAGCTAGCTAGGAATGCTTTCTTGTTTGGTACATTATCTAGCTACATGAATGTATGGATGTTTGAAAAATGGTAATTGAATGATATGAATTACAGTACTGTTTATGTGGTAATTACTGTCTAATATTCAGCCATACAACACAATACAAAACAATGTGTTGTATGACTGTAAAAGAGTTCAAAATTGAGGCTTTTCCTACAACAGTCACTGTTTGTTACCCAATTTGATTACAATATTCACACCACAGTTAATCAAATATAGTTGTTGTGTGAACTAACAACCAACAACAAAAGAAAATAAAATTATGTTGTGTGAGATTCATAACACACAACAGAAATAAAATCACCTTTGTTGTCTGAGTGAATCAACAGACAAGGGAGATAATTTCACTTTGGTTGTGTGTTACATATCTCAGACAACAAAGAATGAGTTATATCTGTTGTGTGTTAATAATGATACGTGCAAAAGCAATCGCCAATTTAAACCCTGAAAATGTCGAGCGTTAGTATAGAATAAGCAGGGATCGTTCTAAACCGGGGATTGAGGGTGCTAACATGTGAGAAACTAATTAAAGAAAAGAATATACATATCATACGAAAATTACTAAAACATATACAAGTTTAGTTAGAATTAAATTAGAAATCCATATCCAACATAAATACAAACAACAAATCCTAGTTAAATTCTAACTACACAAATTCATGTATAACACAAACACATATTACTATTCACGAAAACACTACTCACGAAATAAAAATATATTTTCAGATTATATTTTATACAATTTACAATTTCATGCAACCTAAAAACCTAAATCGATTTTATTTATTTACAAATATACAAGAACCCAAAACATAAAAGATAGGGGGGTTTTAAAGATCAAAGTATAAATTTTCAGAAAAGAAATAAAAGATTAAAACATTTTCTATACAAAGGTGGGAAAAGAAGAATTTTTGGAAAACAATTCATCAAGAACAATTCAAGCTCAATTCATTCATGCAATATTTAATCTTTTAGTTACCATGGAACGATATCAACCAAGAAACAAAGTTACAAGCGCCCAATGTCCCTTATATGACTTCCCTTTACACAATTGAGTAGAACAAGCACCTAAACAATATATTTCAAATGCAAGTATCACACAATCGAAGCGACTCATAATCTCATGCATTCAAATCATTAAGAGCAAGTGAAAGTTTAGTCAATAAACATGAAAATTCAAGTACTCAAAGCAAGTCTTTTCATTACATGCATAATCTGATCTCGACCTTTGTACAAAGCCTTTACTACTTTAATGAATTAGGATCAACAAGCGTTCACCTAATTACTAGCTCCAATTACATGCAGTCATCCTAAGTTGGCCACCAAAGAACAAGAACATGCAAAAGCTTTCTATAAAACAAAACAAGATTATCATTCCATATATTCGGCAATTAATCAAGATCAAGAACACATAAACAAACCAAACATTGAAAAGAACATCAAAATCGCATCCAAAAATCAGATTGTCAACTCATGGTTTCGGTTTTACACAAAGAAAAATAAAAACAGAAATTACATCTACAAGAACACTAAACCGTGAAGTAGACATATGGAAGGTGGTAAGAACAACCGTTGATCACGTCCCAAAGACCCAAAGCAGCTCCAAGGTGGTGGCATAAGGAGAAGATCACGGCAAAGATGGAGGATGGCAAGGCTAGGAACTTGTAGAAGCGAAAACCTGAAACTCAAGAGCAAACCGGTGAGAAACGAAATTGTGGAGAATAATGTGTTCACCCCTGAACGTCTAATACACATGGTATATATAGAAGAACGTCCCAAGGCACTCCCAATTCGTTTCAACTTGGTTTCTCTTCGTGTTGATTTAGGACTTCTTTGGCTCAAAACAGATTTCCGGCAGGATTGACCTCAGTCCACTTAAACGGCCATAACTTTCTCTAGAAAATAGGTATTGATGAGCTGTAAAAAGCTTTGGAAACTAGACATCCATAGCTTTCCAACCATATAAAGATCATAATTTTCAGATCTCTGAGAGATTTTTGACACTCGGTTGAAGTTGACTGATCTGCCCAGGCAGATTTCCGAATCTGTAATGGATTTGACTTTTGAAGCACAAGTTGAGTCCAATTCGGTTTTCCTTTGCATCACATGCCTCTTACATGTCTTCCACGCCTATTATGAAGTAGAAACGTCAAGAACTCCCTAGAACCTTCAAGAATCTTACGGCAATTCCAATCCAAACTCAACAAGAAGTCCAAATTCCACATTGCTTTGTAATTCGAATCTCTTGTTGCTTCCTCTTCCATGTGCACGGCATATGACCTTCTTGAGACTTCTAGATGCTTCCACAGGTCTCCTAGTATGAGTAGAACTCCATATGCAAGTCGGTTTCCTAGTTGAATACAAACTTCTTTTCTGCAATTCTTCTACACTCTTCCGGAACCTTCTTGAGTAATCCTTATCCAACAGGGACTCCTCGTCACACTAGGATTCCTTAATTAAGTAGAATTGGGTTTCCTTGTCCAAATGGAACTTCTAATTCCTCGACTTAAGAGTTTGAATCCAAGTCAGCTTCTAATTCCTACTCCAACTAGGATTCCTTTTCCAAGTCAAACTGGGAGAACTTCCATTTCTTCATTTCTTTCCATTTATGCGCCACTTGTGCCTTCCTTAGCCATTTTTGGACCTTGAGACTCCATTTACACCTGAAAAACACTAACTAAGTTAAATTGATCAAGATAAAGGAAATAACTTAGCAAAATATAGGGAGTTAAACATTATAACGTCGCATTTTTTGCTCCTATCAATTAATCTCATACAACAAAGAATGAATAATATCAGTTGTGTGTTATGAACCTCAGACAACAAAGAATGAGTTATATCTGTTGTGTCTTATGAATCTTAGACAACAGCAAAAATTATCTTCTGTTGTCTGAATGGCCGAGGCATCCCTGCGCATGCCATGGTAGGCACCTGTTGCGCAGAATTCACACAACGGAAAAATAGCTATTTTGTTGAGCCAACTACTGTCAGACAACGGTGGAATTACCGTTGTGTGATTTTTCAATCACACAACACTGACTTAGACAACGGTGGACTTGGTCATCAGACAACAGAAATCCTCCGTTGTCTGATTAACATTTTGTAGTAGTGAGATGAAATGAAATTGAAAGAACTTCTATGGATGTCAATGAACTTGCATCCAGTTAGGCCCAGGATATAATTAAGTAGGGATTATGTCTCCCTTAGATGAAAGACCCTAAACTCAATTGGGGGTCGTGGATTCAAGCGGATAATTAAGTAGGGATTGTGCCTCTCTAGGGTGAAAGACCCAAAACCCAATTGAGAATCCACTTAGTACGGGGTGTCCTTGGTGGCCTTAATTTGAGGTTCCACTTAGTATGCGGTATTCTCGATGGCCTTAATTTGAGAGGTATTAGGCCTAACCAGGGGAAAGAGGAAACTAAATGACAATTTGTTAAAAGTTTAAAGAAATGACTAAATACTGTTTAGTCCTTGAGCTTTTGACCATAAAACACTTCAGTCCCTGACCACTAATTTCACACGTTTAGTCCCTGTACTTCAAAATTTCAGACCAATAGGTCCTTGCTGTCTAAAAGTTGCGGAAAAATGTCTATTATGCCCTCAGTTCTTGTTTTTTTAATTAATTAATTATTTTATTTTATTTTGGAAAATGAATTTTTTTCTTCCCTTTCCATTTTTTTTT
>LYNE01000344.1:33325-63803 GCA_001662545.1 Rosa x damascena | reverse complement strand
AAAAAAGAACTGAGGGCATAATAGACATTTCGCCGCCACTTTTAGATGGCAAGTACCTATTGGTCTGAAATTTTAAAGTACAGGGACTAAACGTGTGAAATTAGAAGGTCAAGGACTGAAGTGTTTTATGGTCAAAAGCTCAAGGATCAAACAGTATTTAGTCCTTAAAGAAAATAGGGCGGACGAAAATTTGCTCGAGTTAATTTGGTTTCGGTACAATATTTCAACTTGTGAAATTGTTTACGTGATTTGTGGGATTTATTTGATTATTTATTAGTCATTACCCAGGGTCAAGGTGTGACAGCGTCGTCCAATCACTTCTTGAGGTTTTGCTCGATTATCTTGTTGATTGCCTCAACCTGACCATTTGTCTGTAGGTGGGCTGGGGAGGCGTAAAGGATCTTGGTTCCATATTTTCCGACAATCTTCTTGAGTTGGTCGTTGTCGAACTGGGCTCTATTGTCTGTGATTATGGTTTTTGGGATGCCGAAGCAGCTAACAATGTTTTTCCAAAGGAAGTTGATTACTTTAACCACTGTGATTGTTGCCAATGCCTCTGCCTCGATCCACTTTGAGTTACAATCCACTGCTACAATGGCGAATTTCAGTTGGCCTGGTGCTGTGGGGAATTTGCCGATGAAATCTAGGCCCCATTAGCAGATATCTATAGAGCTATGATAATGGACATCAGTACTGAGGGTGTCATAGGGGTATTTGCAAACTAGTGGCACTTGAAGCAGGATTGTGCAACATGCTCGGCGTCCTTGCCGAGTGTGGGCCAATAGTATATTGTTCGTAAAGTTTTGTATGCTAGGTTTTTGGTGCCCCAGTGGTTCCTACAGACGCCTTCGTGAAGGGACTGTAGAACTCTGTTACCCTCTTCCTCTGTGATGCATTTCAGACTGGGAAAATATTGTCCCTTCCTATAGAATTTGCCTTCTCTGAGTGTGTAGAGTGTGGCTCGTCTCTTGAGCAATGTGGCTGCTACCTTGTCCGTGGGTAGTGTGCCTTTCAATAGATAGGCAATGAATGGGTCTATCCATGATGGTGGAAGTTATTGTTCTGTAACGAATATCTTAGGGAATGCCTTGTCTATACTTGGTTTCTCGAGCACTTCAATTTTCAGATAGCCTATGTATGTCCCTTGTGGGGAGGTGGCGAGTCGCGTTATGGCGTCTGCCCTAGGCCTTTTAGCTCTCGGTAACTGGATTTATCTTGCACGAAATGAAGCTATGCTTGAGTGCTGCCCTTGCAAGATTTTGGTAGTGTGAGAGGCATGGTTCCTTGGCCTGGAAGTCACCACCTACCTATAGTTAACCACCAACTGTGAATCACTGAAGATATTCAGGTCCATGGTGCATAGCTCTTTGGCGAGTTGTAGTCTTGCTATAAGGACCTCATATTCTATTATGTTGTTGGAAGCTTTGAATTTGAATCTCAAGGCATACTCATAGTTATGGCCCTCAGGATTTGTTAATAAGATGCCTATACTGCTGATTTTGTTGTTGGATGACCCATCAACATGTAGTTCCCATACTTGTGTGGCGGTTGAGGGTTGGTCATTGGGCGATGGCACCTCGCCATCCTCCATTGGTATGAACTCAACAATAAAGTCTGCTACTACCTGGCCCTTGATGGTTGTTCTAGGAATGAATTCGATGTCAAACTCTCCCAACTCGATTGCCCATTTTACTAGCCTCCCCGAGGTCTCGGGTTTTTGCAAGATTGGGTTCAGTGGGTGGTTTGTCATAACATGTATTATGTGACCCTGAAAGTACTGTCGTAGGCGTCTGGTGGAAGTGATGAGGGCTAGGGCTAGTTTTTCTATCTCTGGGTACCTTGTCTCAGAGTCGATGAAACCCTTACCTGTGTAAAATACGGGCAACTCATCCTTGGCTTCACGTCAGACCAGGGCCGAGCTGAATGCTAATGCTGAGACAGCTAGGTATATGTGTAACACTTCACCCAGGATGGGTTTGGAGAGGACTGGGACCTAGGCGAGGTACTCACGTATGTTATTAAAAGCCCTATCATGTTTTGCTCCCTAGGTTATATGTTCCATCTGTTAGGACTTGAGCAGTTTGAAGAATGGGGCACACTTGTCTATGAGTCTAGATAAGAACTTAGCAAGTGCCACTACTTTCCCTGTGAGGGATTGTACCTCGTTCAGTCGCTCCTCGTCTTGGGGGTGGCCATATTGAGGATAGCTTGCACCTTTTTCAGGTTGGCCTCTATCCCGCTTTCGCTTATTATGAATCCAAGGAACTTCCCTCCCATGACTGCGAAGACACACTTTTCTGGGTGGAGTCGCATTTCGTGGTACAACATGACGTCGAAGATTATGTCCAAGTAATCAATATGTTCATCGATGGTCCAGCTTTTGACTAGCATGTCATCCATATAGACTTCCATTGTCTTTCCAATGTGGTCGGCGAAAATGGTGTTTTCCAGAGACACCTGCATTTTTTAAACCGAAAGGCATTACCTTGTAGCAGTATAACATGATGTGTGTTCCATGTCTGCTGGGTGCATCTTTATTTGGTTATACCTAGAGAATGCGTCCATGAAACTAATGAGTTTGTGTCCAGCCGTGGAATCTACCAGTTGATCGATCCTCGGTAGTGGGAAGCTATCTTTTGGGTAGGCCTTGTTAAGGTTTGTCTAATCTACACACATGCGCCATTTCCCATTGGCCTTCTTGACCATCACCACATTGGAGAGCCATATGGGGTATGAAACCTCGCGTATGAATTGAATTAGCGCCTCCTAGAACTCAGGGTCTGTCATGGAGCCAATTTGAACTTTCCTTTCTAGGTTGGTGTCAGCGATGCATATTTCGATGATGTCTTCTACCGAGTCTGGCCTTGCCTATTTTAACTTTCTTTTTTCCTCTTTTCTTTTGCTTCTTTTGTCGTGGTCTTCCCTGGGGTCGTCTGGTTTGTCCGAGGGCGAGGGTGAGTCCACATCGGAGAGGATCTTGGCTCTAGCCCTGCCTTGGCTACCGTTAGTGAGTTGCACGGTTGTGCCATTTCTCTATCTCATCGGATTATAAGTATTCCCCTTGGGGTTAGTACTTTCATAATTAACATATGTCCTGCCACAAAGCGCTGAAGTCGTCGTCCCAGCCGAGTATAACATTGTATGATGATGGACAGTCCACTATGATGAAGTAGGTGGTCATGGTGGCCACTGTAGAGCCCTCCCCCAAGGTAATTCTAAGGTCGTCAGAGCCCAGAGGCTGCTTGATGTCTCCTGAGAAGCTGATTAGTATTTCATGGTTAGGGTGGAGTTTCTTTGAGTTGTGTTTCATGCCGTTGTAGCAGTTGGCGAACATTACACTGACAGCTGCCCTTGTGTCTACAAGTATCTTGTGGCATCTGTAATGGCCAATGATCACAGTGATGAGGAAAGGGTCATTGTGGTGGTTACAAATGGTGTCTTCAGTCCTGTTGAAGCTAACAGAGTTCCAATATATTTGGGGGCTGTTGTAGTTATATTGGATGCCCATGACCTCTTGTGTAGTGCAATGACATTTTGCCTGTCGAGAAGTCTCGATGCGGGGTGCTCCGCCACATATAGTCATGATTTGGCCATAGACTTCAATAGCATTTGCCCCTGTGGCTGAAGTCCTGTATTGTGTGAGTTGGCCTTTCTAAATGAGGTGCTCAATGGCATTTTTTAGTGCATAGCAAACATCCATGGTGTGTCCCGGCTCTTCATGATAATCTTAGTGCTTCCTGTTGTCCCGAGGTTTCAGCCTTGATGACTTGCGCCTCAAGGGTGGTGGGATGATATCCTTATGTCAGAGTAGTCAACACTTCGTACCTGGGGATTTTCTCCCTGTGGTAGAGGGCCTCATGGTGGTGGTGGCTTCTAGAGGCCTGATACTTTGGCTTCTCAGGGCTTTTGCCAAACTGTTTTTCTCATGAGTCATTGTAGTTCCTATATTCCTTTGTCCAGTTGCTCTTTTGACTCAGGCATTTGTCTTGAGTCCATTCTAGGGGTGGGCGCGGTGCGATGTGGATCGGTGTTAGGCCAAAACCGCAACCAAACCGCTTCATTCGGTTGTGCAATATTCAAAACAGCAACCGCATTTTGAAAAGCCACACCGCTTACTTCGGTTACACCTTTTTCCGGTGCAGTGGGATCGCTTTCGGTTGTGTTCGGCTTTTATATAATATGTTCATTAAATGAGAGTCAAATAACCTATTCTCTATCTATCTCATTAGAGAATTATCTTGTTCTCTTTTCATCCAAGTCGGCAACATTATCATTAAGCTGTAGTGTGTTGATTGGATTGGTTGGGCCATGTCCTCTGTTGAAGACCATTGGTTTCATATGCATATGAAATATTTCAAAATTCAGAAGGCTGTTGCATATACGAAATCGAAAAAATGCAATCAAACATTCAAACTTACATCCAATTCTCAAACAATTTAACAAGAAGAAAACGAGAAATAGACGCAAATAACATTTCAAAATATATCAACCGTGCTTAGAAACCAAATCGCCCCCAGAAACATACAAATAAATTAACTTCATACTCTTAATCTAAGCAGTGATAACAAAACCAAATCAAGCTAATGCTCATTACCAAATGAAGCATATACTCTTATCAGTCTCATGCTTATTAACAAATCAAGCTGATGCTCTCATGCCCATTTGAAGGACTGAAGAAGCAAGCAAGTAAGAACTGAAATAATAGAAGCAAGCTAAACCCAAAATCGATTCGAAGTCGAAATCAAAATCAAGCTAAGCCTATACCGATTCCATCTAGAGATGAGATAAGAAGATGTCCTCGGTCGGAGTTAGTTGGCGTCAGCGTCCTTAATCGGCGTCTTCGGTCGGCTTTCGACGAATGTGAGTCGAGAGAGAAGAGCGGCTGTGTCGCTCTGAGTTGAGAGAGATGAGGGAGGCAGAGTCGAAATGAGAGGCTGAGTGGCTTGACTTAAGATTTTCTTCTATGAGAGCAATCAGGTGTAACGAGAAGTATATGCAACCTGATTTCCACCAATTAAAATTCGACAACTATCAAAATAATATTAATATAAATAAAAATATTAATTTAAATAAATATTAATTATTCGGACCGGTTTGGTTTTTTTCGGCCAGTTTACTCACTGAACCCTCTTCCAAATCGGAGAAATCCGGTCTGGTTCGGTCCCCAAGCCGGTTTTTCGGGCCGGTTCGGCCGGTTTTGGACCTCCGGTTCGGTTTCTGCCCACCCCTAGTATTTGGTGTGCGAACGCCTGTTATTTTCACATGCGGTGTTTTGCCTACTACCATGTCCATGGCCTCTGTTGGGGACATCATTTAGTAGAAAAATATGTACAAAAATGATATCTCCTACTCCCAAGATTAGGAGGTCAAGTTTTAGTAAAGGGGAAATGTAAGAGTATCGTACCCAAGGGATTGAGTAACTCAACCCTAACTAGATTACGGCGAAAATAAAACCTAGAAAACACATGTGAGTCTATCTTTTTACAAATTAATAGTCTCAGCCCTTTGGAAGCCAAAACTATCAATAATGATATTTACAATGGTAAAGTGGTGAATCGGTTTTGTTGATTTTAATTTTTATAAAGTATAATAAGTTGCACAAAAATAAACTAAGCTAATAAAAACAAAATAAAATAGAGACTTTGATCAATGAGATAAATAGGAGCATAGGTTTTTGCACCTAACCTCCCTCATGCATATAATGTAACCCATTTTCAAATAACAACATGCTTTGATAAATTCCCCTCGGTTTTCGCTAGAGAAACCGAGATACCAACTAATCATGCAACCTAACCATGTCGCTAGAACAAAGCTAGATCACACAACCTTAGTCCTATTTACATTTGCTAAAACATAAAAGGGCTTTGATGTCGTAAATCCTAAGGCCTCTCGACTCTTAAACTCATGGCACCGAGCATTAATTTTAAGGTAAGGACCCAAGCAATCTAGTTCTTCCCGTAAGAATAAGCTAGACCACCACCCTATTAGCTACACATGCTTCTCGGTTACAAAAGATTGTCAAGCTTAAATTTTTGATTTCATTAATTCCTACAACATGCTTTTAGGTGACAAATCTAAAAACACATGTAAAAAAGCATTAAAGTAAAGTAGCTAAAGGATTCAAAACATGCATATTCATCAAAATCATGGCATCACACTATTTTATACATGAGTTTGGCTAGGGCTAAGGCCTAGCCCCAAATTTATTCTACTCACAACCCATAGTTACATAAATCAAACCCATAAACATAATAACATCAAGCAAAAGAGAGGAAGAGTAGAGAAAGTGGTTGGTTACAAAACTAACACCCCTTGAAGCAATACTACTGAGAGATGTTTCAAAGTATGGAAATTTCAGTTTTCTCAAACCAAAATTGCCATACAAATCCACAAAACTCTTAGAAGCTATGAAGAACAAGACTTGTATATATGGAAACTAAGGTGTGATTGATCAAAGATGTAAAGGATCTTTGGTTTTTGATAAAAACCCAAGACACTTTACACTTTTCTCTACACAAAAGTTAAACTAAACTACCTAAAAGATGAAGA
This sequence comes from Rosa x damascena, assembly GCA_001662545.1. Classification (NCBI taxonomy): domain Eukaryota; kingdom Viridiplantae; phylum Streptophyta; class Magnoliopsida; order Rosales; family Rosaceae; genus Rosa; species Rosa x damascena. Next base: position 57,254 of record LYNE01000344.1, on the reverse strand, counting down.
AATATGGAAAATAGAGAGGAAGAAGATGAAATGGATGAAGGAAGACATGAAAAACGTACAAAGTGAGGGAATGGTGTTTTTATAGGCCAACAGTGATGAATGGACGGTGGAGATCAAAAGAAATGAAGAGCTAGATGTGGTTGACAAATGTGCAAGCATAAAATGTAGATCTAGTCTTTAACTCCACATGGAAATGACCTAGAAAGCCCATAGATATTTTGGTGAAGGGGAAAAAGTAAGGGTAAAAGGGTCATTGTGTAAGGGAACAAGGTAATAAATGAGAGACAAAGATGTAAGGTGTAAGAATGAGACCATTTGTCATATTTCAAATTTTGGATTTCAAAATAACCTAGACCTAAAGTCTCTAACCCTAATCAGCTCTTTCCTGTCCTCCACCCATGTTTTTGGCCTGCCAACTCGGCCGGAAAAGTCCGGAATCCGGCGTTGACCACTGTTGACCTATTTATTTGTTAGTTTGTGCATTTTCTTCTCCTTTTTTCCTTCAATTGAATCTCCACCGAAGGTTTCGAATTGGCCTTTAACTTCTTCATACCAAATGTTCTTCCATGAGTGCAGATCATCCAAGTAAAATTTCAGAGCTTAGTTAGCCGTGGTTTGTCCGGAAATGCTGCCGGAATACATACAGGTCCTGTTTTGCAGTTTTTGTCTTTTAGTCAGAAATTTGTGCCTATCTTTTGAAGCCCTTCCACTCCGAAATAGCTCTTACACTATTCATAATAAATGATCGTTAGGATGTCTAGAATGGATCTGGAAAGTTTCAACTCATTTGAAGTTCATTTAATCGGCTTGCCGCTGCTCCTTCCTTGCCTAGCTCAGTTTCTCCTAGCTGGAGTAGGAAAATGTGCTAAAGTTGACTTTTTAGTGCATTTCCAAGCTTCTCCATCATTTCCTAGCATGATAACGAAAATATAATAAATATATATAAATCAACACAAAGATTAAGCAAAAGTGAAAGATTAGGGAAATAATTAGTAGGTAATTATGGACCTAACAGATTAGGGAAATATTGCACAACCGAATGAAGCGGTTTAGTTGCGGTTTTGGCCTAACACCGATCCGCACCGCACCGCGCCCACCCCTAGCCCTTATACTCGGGCATGGGGAAGGAGTCTCCCCTATCTTCGATGTGGGACATAGGTTGTTCTTCTGATGCCATATCAACTTTCTTGTTTGTGTAATTAGATGGGCTATGCCAGCCTTGCCCCGGGCCCTGGGTGGCCGGGGTGACATCCCATACGAGTCATGCCATGGTGGGTCGTGAACCCGACCCATGGTATAGTACTGGAGAGTACCGAAGGATCTTAATTGATAGTGCCAAACCTGGTGGAGACTTCCCTAGTATGTACAGGCACTTTGCACCTTGAACTAGTATCGTCGTCTTCAAGCTTGGTTTTCTGCGTTCCGAGAAGAAGATTGCTATGATTACTTGAGGTTATCAATCCTTGAAGCACGAAGATCACCTGTAGTGAAGAGAAGCGTCTTCGGTCGCACCAAAGTCTTCATCTTTTAGGTTGGTATTCTGAATCCCATCCCTGTTTTATTGGATTTCTGTGTTTGCTTTTGTCAGTTTCTGGGTTTTTTCCGATTTGGGGTGTTCTGTTCCTCCCCGATGTGCCCTGAGGTTGTAAATCGAGTTTTGGGGATGGGTTTTAGTGTTTGGTAGAGAGTTGGGGTTTAGGGGCTTGCTGGATGGCCGAATCTGGGTTTTTGAGTATATGGGTGCTTCTGTTCTTGGTTTGGTATTTGTCGGGCAATTGTTCTTGATGTAAGTGGTAAAGGGATAGTCTAGATCTTGTACGAACTGACTGGTTTGGGTTTTTAGGGTTTTGGGATGGCTAGCGTCATAGAGATTTCAAGCGGTGAGGATTCCGGGTCTGACGAGTCGCTCAACGTGGCGGATAGGGTTTTTATTGATTCGTTGCGTCCGTCTGCCCCTAAAGGAACCTCTAGACATTGCACCGCTACAGACCATTCCCTGGGAAGTTGCCATGGGTTGTGCTGGTCGTCTTGAGAGTTCTAGGGTAGGAGAGCATGCCGCTACTCGCAAAAGGCGGGAGGAAAGGCTAGCGAGTAATAATGCCACTAGTGGCTCCTCTGATGGGATGAGAGAGGTTGGCGGGGAAGAGGTTGTGTCAGCTTGGGTTCTCCGCGACGGTACCGAGGTTGACGAGGCGGGAAGGCCGATGACGATGGCCTCCTTCAACCGCGTGAAGCGGGTGTTCCGCCTGCCAGGCGTTGTGAAACTGTGACCACCGTTGAAGGATGAGAGAGCGTCGTTCTTGCCAGCGGGGTAAGCCACCGTGCACGAGGCGATCTTTTGCCAGGGAGTGACATTCCCTCTGTTGCCAAACCTCCAGATTTTGGTGTGAATTTGGCATCGCTTTTGGGCAAATTTGCCCTAATATATGGCGGTTGCTGATAGCGCTCAAGTTACTGTGGCGTTTGTCCGGTTGTGAGGGTTCAACCGTGGTGGAGGTGCTGCACTTCTACGAGTTGGCGTATGTGAAGCGCCAAGGATGCAGCGGACAAGTGAATCTGAGTCGTCACCAGGGGGCGCCCAAGCTAATTGAGAACTTGAAGGACTCCATGTCGCCCTGGTGAGGAACCTTCTGTGTTGCCACCACCAGCTAGGAATATCAAGCGGGGTCGAACGATGGAGAGCCGACTTTAAGATTAAGTCGGAATTCCAACCTATCTGAGGTTGTCGGTTTGCCGCCATTTAGAGTTGATTTTTGTTGCGTAATAATTCCCTGTTGTAATGACCACTTCGTTATTTTTTTTATGTAGCGGGCCTGCGCTATAGCCTGATGCTAGAAGAGTGCCGCTTGGCAAGGATCCGCGGCTGCTAGCAGAACCGCAACTTGCTAGATCTCCGCCTACTTACAGGCTCGAAACTGTTGGTCGATTAGCAGTTGACACGAGCCTTTGGTAAGTACCTTCTGTTGATGCGTGTTAGTTCAATTGTCGTCAAGCTAACCCGTTGTTTTTGCACACTCTCCGCTGGGTAACAGAGCGAGCCACGAGGCGTTCGAAAAAGCCATGGACTGTGCCGAGTTCAACAACTTTTTGGAGAGCATGTACACCTTTGGGCTAGAGGCCCAAAAGACTAACGTCGACCCTCAGACATTGGCGCTGAGCCCATATGAGGTTCCCGTGGTGTTGCTGATGCCGCATCACTCACACCTCGGCCCCGACGGCTCTTCCGTGGTGCAGGCGGGAGCTGGCGGAAGCAATGTCCCTGCTGCGCCAGAGCGGCAGAAAGAGAGAGTGCCCCCCATTAGGCGTGGGTCGAAGGAAAGAGAGGCGCCCACATAGGAGCTGATGACTATTGTTGGGCTGGAGCCTTAGATGAGAGCTTTCCCTGTTGTCGCTAGTGTGACACATGTGGTACACCAAGGGAAGAGGCGACAAAACGACCCAGTCCACGAGGATGATACGGCCGATGTAGAGGCCACCGGCGGAAGAAGGCAAGGCAGGCCCCCTCGAAGGCGACTGTGACCGCTGGGCCGGAGGTGCAGACGAGCCGCCTAGACTCGTTTGCCTCATATGCCGAATTTCTGACGAGGCCTGAGCGGGAGTATACCTTCCACCTCTGCGAGCGGCTGGGTTTCGGTGGAATGGAGGGAATCGTCCGCTCAACCACCATTGATCAGTCGCCCTACAGCTCGGCCTTCGGGCACTTGTCCGTTGGGCTACATGAGATGTTCTTGGCAGCCTCAAAGCAGCCCCGGGTGGAAAGGAAGCTTAGGGAGGAGGTCGAGGGACTCCAGAGGGAATTGGCGGAGACGAAGGACAATTTGGCAGATGCGGAGCGGTGTCTGACCAAGGCAGAATGTGATGTCACTGATGCCTACGGCAAGCTGTCTGTCTCCGTTGCGAGGGACGTGGAGCGGAATGACCATGTCTCCAGGCTAGCGCAAGACATAGCCCTGCTGAAAGATCAGGTGGCGGCAAAGGTGAAGAAAGTTGAGATCCTTCAGCGGGAATCTGCCGCTAAGTCTTCTGAGGTGAAGAGGCTGGAGGGTGAGGTTGCTCGTCTGGGAGCGGAAGGGACTCATACGTCGTCTGCAGCTATGGTGGTGTTTAAGCAGTCAGCGGAGTACAAGAAAGCGTTGACTGAGGTGGCCAAGGCCAGTGCTATTGCCAACATGGAGCTGCTGAAGCAAAAGGGTGCCATTGATTGGGTCAAGGCGTCCCTACCCGTCGGGTCGTCAAGTCAGCATGCACCGCCCGCGCAAGGTGTTGTTTGCGCCGAGGCTGAGGGTGCCCATTCAGGTAGAGGGGAGAGTGGTGTGCGTCCGGCGGACTACTCTCAGCAGACCCCGTCTCCTACTCAGTCCGAGGTCTCCCGTGCTGGCTTTCTGGCCGTCCACACCCGAGCGGATGGTACCATTGTAATATCGAGCCCTACTACTCGTGGGTCGGATCAGACGAGCCGTTAGTTCGAGCAACAACCGCCACCGAAGGGCGAGACTGTCGCTGAAGTCCCTCATCAATGAAGATAGCTCCATAGCCTGAAGTAGTGCCGCTGAGGCCCTTGTTTTTTTTTTTTTTTTTGGTTATGCCGCTAAGGCCTTTTGTAATGCAACAATATTCTTGGGCGGGTAGTCCCGTCCCCTCATATATACAACTGGTATTTTGTTTCTGGAAAATTTTCAAGTGTGGATGCATTTTGCTGATTGCATTGTTTGAATATTTCTAAACCGCTAGAGTGCTATTTTTGACTCCTGTTTTGTGACTCAATGAAACATTAAAGAGATTAAAATTGTTCCAAGTGCACGATGTAGCGGACGTAATCCACCGAATATTGTTAGAGTTGTCGGTTGATTCTTGTGCTTGGACTTGGCGACAATGGTTTGAATAATTTCTCGTATCATTGATAGCTGATATGTCAGCGTTTACAAAAAGTGGGGTTGTACCCGTTGGGTAGCTTCCCTTAGCTAATTATTGAGTCAAAAATTTAGCTAAACCAAGATGCTCTAGGGTAACGGTATGACTACTTGTAGTAATATCGAAGGTGTTCGGTATTCCAATGGTGGGTCGTTATGACACAATCCTTGTCCATCAAGTAGAAGGTGCCGGGGCTAGCGACTTCCACAATTTTGTATGGACCCTCCCAAGTTGGGCGGAGTGCTGTTGGTGGTGGAATGACTTCCTTCATTACCCAGTCCCCCAGTTAGAGGCTCCGGGCCTTGACCCTGGCGTTGTAGAAACGCGATACCCGCTGCTTGTTTTGCAAATTGTGCAAATGGGCCTTGTGTCGTTTTTCCTCTAGAAGGTCTCTGTCGAGGTTCACGCCCTTACCGTTGGTCTCAGGGCAGTAGCCTTTGACCCTAGCGTTAGGTTGAGTTACCTCAATGGGTAGAACGGCCTCAGTTTCGAACATCATGCAGAATGGTGTTTCACCAGTGGCGGAAGTTGGGGTAGTTCTGATGGCCCACAGAACTTCCGGAAACTTCTCCGCCCACAAACCCTTGGCGTCGTCGAGCTTCTTTTTTAGCATTTTTTTGATTATCTTGTTTGCTGCTTCGACCTGGCTGTTGGTTTGGGGGTGGACGACAGACGCAAAACTCATCTTGGTGCCCAGGTTAGGGGTGAAAGAGATGAGTTCCTTATTGTTGAACTGTGTGCCGTTGTCTGTGATGATTGTGTGGGGGACACCATAGCGGCAATATATGTTCTTCCAGAGGAAGTGAGTTACCTTGGCGGTGGTGATTGTCGTCAGTGGCTCCGCCTTTATCCACTTGCTGTTGTAGTCGATGGCGACAATGATGTACTTGAACTGGCCTTTGGCTATTTGGAATTTTCCCATCAAGTCCAGGCCCCACGTGGAGTGAATCCATGGACCAATGATGATCGACAGTGGTTCCGCCGGGGCATGTGGGAGATCAGCATACTGTTGGCATTTGTGGCAAGATTTCGATATCCTTCTGGCGTCGTCGTCGAGCTTAGGCCAAAAGTAACCTTGTCGCATTGTGCGACTTGCCAAGGATCTGGCGCCCGAGTGGTTTCCACATTCCCCACCTTGTATCATTGCTTGAATGACCTTTCCCTCCTCTGGGGTTAGACACCGGAAGTTGGGGTGGGTGAACCCCTGGCGGTAAAGCTTGCCATTCTGGATGTTGTAGCAGGTTGCTCTCCGCTTGAGCTGTCATGCTTCAACCTTGTCCTCTTGCAATGTTCCATTGCGCTTGTATTCGATGATCTCGTTCATCCAACTGGGATTGACCTAAATGTTAAAGATCTCCGCTAGGGTTTTTGTGATGCTAGACCTGTCAAGACACTCCACCCTTGTGTCCGCTGGACTTTGGTGTGGCTGAGCGGTTGCTAGTCTGCCTAGTGAATAGGCTTTGGCATTCTTTTCCCTGGGGATCTGTGTGATGGTGTGAAATTTAAATTTTTTTAGGAGTGTTTTTACGTACCCCAAGTACGCCGCTAACTGTTGGTCCTTAGCCTGGAAACTGTCATTGACCTGGTTAACGACAAGCTGGGAGTTGCTGAATATGTTGACACTGTCAGCCCCTGAGTCGATGGCGAGGAGTAGGCCTGCGAGGAGCGCTTCGCACTCCGCCATGTTGTTTGAGGCCTTGAAGTTAAATTTTAACGTGTATTCTAGGTTCAGTCCCCCTGGCCCTGTCAAGATGACTCCGGCGCCACTGGCCTTAGCACAAGCAGAGCCGTCTACTTGTAGGTTCCAGTCCGATTGTCGGGGGGGGCGCTGGTCCTTCAACAGTTATCATTGCTGTGCTGGGCTCTGCCTCTATGTTAGGTTCAACCTGACGCTCAATGAGCTCAGCAATGAAGTTCGCCACCGCCTGGCCCTTCATGGAGGTTCTTGGTTTGTAGTCAATGTCAAACTCACTGAGCTCGATGGCCCATTTGCTGAGGTGCCCCAAGTGTTCAGGGTTCTGCATTACCTGCCTCAGCGGTTGATTCGTTAAGACATGAATTGTGTGGGCCTGAAAGTACTGGAGGTGGCGTCTAGTGACGACGATGAGTGCGAGGGTGAGCTGCTCCAAGGGGGATATCTTGTTTCAGCCCCGTTCATGCCTCTGCCGGTGTAGAAAATAGGGAGCTCATCCTGGTCGTCCCGCAGGACAATGGTGCAGCAGCTTACCGCTGACTGTGATACCGCTAGGTATATGTACAATGTTTCTCCCTGCACTGGGATAGAGAGGAGCGGAACTGCTGCTAAGTACTCCTTCAAGCTTTGGAACACTGCCTCACAGTCTGGGTTCCAGTTGATGACCTTCTTATGGGTTGTCTTCAAGACTTTGAAAAATGGGAGACATCTGTTAGTGAGTCTTGAGATAAACCGAGAGAGGGCGGTTAGTTTTCCCTGGAGGCTTTGAACGTGCTTTTTCCACTCTGGAGCTTTCATGTTGAGGATGGCTTGTACCTTGTTAGGGTTGGCCTTTATGCCCCGTTCACTGACTATGTAACCGAAAAATTTGTTAGCGGTGACGCCGAAGAAGCATTTTTCTGGGTTAAGGCACATACCGTTGGCCAAGAGAATGGCGAATATAATTATGAGGTTTGCCACATGTCCGCTGGCCTTTATGCTTTTTACCAAAATATCATCCACGTAGACCTCGATGATTTTTCCCAGATGCCCAGCAAACATAGCATTCATTAGCCGCTGGTAAGTTGCACCGGCATTCTTCAAACCGAAAGGCATGACATTGTAGCAGTATAAGCCCTTGTCGGTGGTGAAGGAGGTTCACTCTTGGTCACCAGGGTGCATCTTGATCTAATTGTAGCAGGAGAAGGCATCCATCATGCTGAGTAGCTCGTGGCCGGCGGTTGCATCGACCAGTTGGTCTATGCAAGGTAGCGGGAAATTGTCCTTGGGGCATGCCTTTTGAGGCCATTGAAATCGACACACATTCGCCACTTTCCGCTGGGTTTTTTTACCATGACCAAGTTGGAAATCCACTGAGGGTAATTTACTTGGTGGATGAATCCAATGCTCTGGAGCTTGGCTACCTCTTCCCCTATTGCACGGTATCTCTCCTCATCAAAGGCCCTTCACCGCTGCTTGGTAGGGTAGGCGGATGGTTTGATACTCAATTTGTGTGTGATGATCTTGGGGGAGATGTCTAGCATGTCAACGTAGGACCATGCAAAGACGGCGGCGTTGTCATGTAGAAATTGGGTAAGTTCAGCTGCCACTTCTGGGTCTAGCTGGGCACCGATGCGGACTATCCGCTCAGGGTGTTCGTCACATATGCTGATAATCCTTAAGGATGTTTCTGGGTTGACAGGCTCTTTTTTGACATACTTCTTCTCGTCATCCCTGGGGTCCTCAAAGATATCTAGTGCCGCTGCATGATTTCCCAATGTTAGGATTTCATGGGGGCGCGCTGATCGTGCCACAGTTGTGGAATAGCACTCTCATGCCAGTTGCTGACTTCCCTTTACACAGCCTATTCCGTTGGGGGTGGGGAACTTCATGAGGAGCATGGACCCGGTGATGATGCACTTGAGTTTGTTAAGTGCCGGTCGACCAATGATGGCGTTGTATGAACTGAAGCAGTCCACAATGATGAACTCTGCATGGATTTCCGCCATACGTGGGCTGGCGCCGATAACTAGTCTCATGTAGTCGAAATCCAATGGCTGTGTGACGTCACCAGAGAAGCTAAGTAATGGCTCATGATCCTGCAGTAGTTTTCTGTTCCGCCGAAGTTTGTCGTAGCACTTGTTGAAGATGACATTTACAGCGGATCCGCTGTCGACAAGGATCCTTCCCACTGACCATTTATCAAGTATAGCGTCGATCAAGAATGGATCGTCGTGGGGCAGATGTACTTCGCGTTCCTCCTCCTCTGAGAAGGTAATAGGCTCCCAACCACATTTTGGGAGTTTAGCGGACCTCTCATAGCAGATATTGTACACCTCCTTGGGGTGATTAGCAAGCGCATAACTCTTTTTTGCTCTGTGAGACATATTGGTGATTAGACCACCACCGTCGATGGTGTTGATGCGGCCCAAGGGCTCAATGTTGGAGATCACGGGTGGTGGTTGGTGTACCTTGAATTGTTCCATCTTACCATCTCGGTATAGAGTCTCAATGGCTATTTTGAGGGCGTTACAATTGTTGGTGTTGTGGCCGCTGTCCTCGTGATATTTGCACCACTTGCTAGTGTTTCTGGGCTTTCCGACCCTTGGGTATTTTCTTTGGGGTGGTGGCGGGACCTGGTCCTTGCATTGGTTGTATATTTCCTCGTATGAGGCCGTGAGGACTGTAAACACTGCGTACCGCTGGGATGACTCCGGCTGTTTATTACGGTTATCCCCATGGAATGAGCAGCTGCCCCTATTGTAATGCTGGTCCTTCTGCCGCTTGCTTTGTTGCCATTCTCTCTTTTTATCAATTGGCAATGCAGCGGAGGTTTTGCTAGCGGTTTCCTGACGGCTAGCGGAGGGTTGGGTGAACTTTATAGGCGTTGGTGGTAGTGGGGGGGGGCTTCTCCATTTGTAATGAATTCTGCCTATGCGTGGATGACAGCCTCGCTCATGACATGGTCGTAAGCGGCATTTGGATGGTTGTAATTGAGGTGATAGAGAAATGGTCCCTTGAGGAGTCCCTGCTTGAAAGTTGCAAGGGCCATTGTTTATCAAGATCGCGGCACTGGGATGTTGTCGCTCACCATCTGGTGATGAACGCCTTCAATGTCTCCTCCGCCCCCTTCTTGAGGTTGAATAGTTGAGATGTATTGTGGTGTCCGGCAGCCAATAGGATGAACTGAGAGAGGAAAGCATTTGATAGTGCAGTGAACGAGTCGATGGACCTTGGCGGACACTCAAAACACCAACTCATTACCTCACTATCCAGCGTTTTCCAGAACAAATGGCAAAGGGTAGCGTCATCGAAGCCTTTATTATTGGTGACTTTTTTTAAGGTGTCCATATGGACAAAGGGGTCAGTCATGCCGCTGTGATGTGACATCTTTGGTGTCTTTGCGTGTTCCGAGCTGATCGCATGCAGGATCCTGGAGGTGAATGGTCCTGGTTTGGACGCGAAGAGTGGATTTGGTATTGGCGTTGGGGCTCCTGCCTCGTCCTGGATTAGCATTTGATAGTGCAGTGAACGAGTCGATGGACCTTGGCGGACACTCAAAACACCAACTCATTACCTCACTATCCAGCGTTTTCCAGAACAAATGGCAAAGGGTAGCGTCATCGAAGCCTTTATTATTGGTGACTTTTTTTAAGGTGTCCATATGGACAAAGGGGTCAATCATGCCGCTGTGATGTGACATCTTTGGTGTCTTTGGGTGTTCCGGGCTGATCGCATGCAGGATCCTGGAGGTGAATGGTCCTGGTCTGGACGCGAAGAGTGGATTTGGTATTAGCGTTGGGGCTCCTGCCTCGGCCTGGATTAGCCTTTGCTCTAATTGTTGCATCTGTTCCAGTATTAGGGCAGTTGTGTTAATATTGGGTCCTGCCTGGATGTTCCGCTGAACCAGCTCTCGCCTGGGGACAGGTATATTACCCTCGGTTCTGGCCTTGATTGTTGAGCAGCTGACGTGTGGCTGTGACTCCGCCTCCTACTCCAACATTAGTCGGGGTTCAAGAGGTGGTCCCATTCCTCGTAGCTCTAGTATGTTCAAGAGTACATGCATCTGTATGATTGGTCCGGGTACCAATCCGCCGGTGTTAGGCTGACTGCGCCTGGTGCTCCGCGATTGCTCGCTTTGAGCCGGGTTGGCGCTTGCTTCCAACGCCCTCTTAAGCTCGTCAAATCTCGACATCAGGGTGGCCACCTGCTTTTAGGTCTCGGCCTTTTCTCTATACTCCTGCTCGCGTTCTCTATTTACTTTGTGAAGGTCCGCTAGTGCCAGCTCATATACATAGCGGTGAGGTCCTGCACCGGAGGGCGGCTGCCGCTCGACTGAGCCTCCGCTGTAGTTTGGGTTGGTAGGACCTGGGAACTGGCTTGGGGTTCCCCGATGGGGTTGACCAGCATGCTGAATAGTGCACGGTTAACGTTAACCGCTGGGTTGACGTTGATCACTGGGTTGATATGATGGGGGTTGGCGGATTGATCCGCCTGTTCAGTGTTTTCCCCGCTACCGTTAGTCATGGTGGATGTGGTGGGATGGCCTTCTATTCAAGGGTTCCCACAGACGGCGCCAATGTTAATGTTTAAAGTTTAGCGGTAGCTAAACCTTTACTAACGCTGGTCCGATGGCTGGACCACTATCTATGATACTCTTTAGAGCTCCTGCCACCTGTCAAATGAAATACAGAGGGCGTCAAAGGGAGACCGCGCTGGGCGGTCTTCTCTTCTCTGATGCTTAAGTTAGTCAATGTATTTGTGTTGACAAAGTAACAGTAGGTAAGTATTAAATGCGTAATTAATGAGGAGAGAGGAGAGAACCTTTTATAGGTGAGGAGAGAGCTGATCTTCTCCATGTTTTCGATGTGGGACTGATATGCCTCATTCCCCAGATTTTGGAGCTTCTGATGATGTCTTGGCGCGGCGCATGGTGACGCATCAGCCATGATCTGGGGGCAAGTCGGGGCTCAGGCGGTAGCCTACTTGGCTGTGTTCCCGTAGGTCACTTCTCAGTTCCTTTCTTATGTTCTTATAAGTCTCATCTGTTTTTCCATCCTTGCAACATAAAAAATGTTTCCAAGTAATCTCCCATGTCACCTTGCAACTCTTAGTTGAACCCATTCTCACACTAATCTGTGCATATATCTCATTGTAAAAGTAATATGTCTCCTCTATTGATTCGAATTCCTGACCAAGTTGAAAGTTTTGGTTCATCTTGAACAACATTCTCATTAGGCTCTTGTGCCGATGGTTCAACCATCATGAAGCTGTAGTATTATATATCAAACGCAATTATAAATTGAATTCAACCACAATAGAGTCGAAGCATAATAGTAAAAAAAAAAGAGTTAAAAACTAAACACAATTTCTATAGTCACCACTACATAAATTGAATCAGATGCCCAACCTCAACTAGTTTAGCTTGCAAATTGGGCATTTGAAACCGAAGGGCCCAGGGGAAAGTATTGAAAAACATGTTAGTGTAAGTGGACAAAAATAAATAATCAAGATAATTTAAAAGAAGCAAACTTGAATACTTTCCCACGTATTAAACTTCTAAAACCTCGATGCATGCAACGTTTATAAAACATATTCCTTTAAACTCAAAATCTCGTAAAAACATACCAGCCCCGCTGGTTAAGAGAAATCGGACTAACCCCGCTAGTCAAGTAATAGTAGGATATGGAGAAGAAGAAATCACCATATGGGTACAGGAGCCCCTTAGGCTCTACCTACCCTCGACTGCCACTCACACATAGATTGTGTGAGGAGAAGAACTAATAACCTCTACTATCACTCACAAACACAAAGTAAGTGAGGAGAAGAACTAATAGAATGACCCCGGTATGGTGAAGAAAACATTCAAATCCTATAAATCCATAAGGCTTCCCCACATTTCTCACGAGAAAAAAATATATATATATATATATTCCAATGACGTGGCCCGGCACGCCAAAATATTCTCAAATTCATAACAAATAGGCGAGATCAAATTATAAATGTAAATCAGAAACAAAACCAAATCCACAATCATCATTAAGGCATTCTCGATGCCAAAACCGAAAGTCGATGAGTAAATAAGAAAAATATCTCCATCGAAATCCAATTTTGAAAATCTTTTAAAAAATCTCAAATCGACGAATAGAAATATAATATATAATTCAGGGAAATCACCTTGAAAAATAATTTGTCAAAAATCATTATAAATCGTAAATTCAAATTCGAGCGTGGAAAATTCTCATTCTAAAATCATGATGGAAAATCCGATCAATATTCCAAAAATAGTATCATGAATCCCTTTCCCAAATCATAATTGAGATAAATTAATCATAATAAATCTCCGAAAATTAAATCAAGTTCTCAAAAGAAAAACATAAATCCAAATCCGAGCATAACAATTTCATATTCAAAAATTCATATGGAAAAAATTAATGCCAAAATTATAATCCAGTCAAATAATATGCACGGTGAATAAAATGATAAAGAAATAAAATATTATTTCGAGTAAATACTTGCATGCATCATTATTTCAAAATAAAAGTCCACTCACAGTATTATATAGGCAACCACGCATACGGGTTTCTTCGTTGAGCGATAACTCGGTATAGCGCCCTGTACACAATTATATTCCGTGAATAACAATTCGGCAATTAAATACAATTCCAAAATCAATCCTCTTAAGTCAAAATCTCCATTTCCTTCTCCGATTCAACCCAAACCTTACCACTAACACCATTTCATTAACTTACAAGTTCTATGGCAGATTCGAGAGCAATCCAACAGTCGGATTCTCGTAAATCAATAACCAAAACTCTAAATTTTCAAAAATTCATAATCTATTAAAAACTCCTCCAATCTTCACCAAAATCACATTTATAAAATCTACAACTCACAAGAAATTAATCTAGCTAAAAACGTAAATTAAATCACTGTTCACGCACCGCAATCATTGTTCGCACGCCGGCAACCTCCACCTTCGGCCACCAAATTTTGGCAGCAGCTTCGTCTCAACCATCCAAACATCTTTCTCAACTACTAGAAAACACATGAAAATACCCGAAACAAAGCTCAAACTGTAAAACCCGATTTCCAAATAGTACCCAGAAATTCAAACCTTCGATTCGTGCTCCACACTTCGAATCTGACCAAAAAACTTTGATGGATGGTTGTGTGATCCAAGAGCTCCAAGACCCAACAAGAATCGTCACCGGAGGTGGTCGGAAACTCGAGTTTCGACCAAAAACCCAAGAAAACAGCAACACCGCCCTCTTCCTTTCCTTGCTGCACCTTCCATAGTTCAAATTAAGCTACCAAAACAACCCAAAAATAAAGAGAAGGAAGAGAGCTTTCCAACAATAGCTTATTCATCAAAATCCGTCGCCGGATGAAGGAGTTATGGCCGGAAGAAGGTGAAGAGGTTAGAGAGGTAAAGAGAATCGGTTAAAGAGAAAGAGGGAGGAGAGAGAGACCCGACTTACCATAGTAACTCGTGGTATTTATAGAAAATTACTATAAACAGTAACTTTACAATTTCGTCCATAACTTTTGCATACGAATTCCGATTTTTACGTACCACATATGCACGGACTTGGTTTAACGTCTCTACAACTTTCCAGAAGAAAATTTTCTCAAATTTTGACCCGAACAAAAAGTCAACATTTAGAGCCACTAAAAGTATCGAAACAAGGTAAAAAGTGAAAGTAATTGCTGTTTACCATCCAAATGACTAGTAAACCGATAAATTGAGATAGGGGATGTAACAGGTGCTGTATGATCAAGGCCGATTTAGGGAACTGTCGTCTGAAGGGCTCGGCATATCTGTCGACAGGCTCTCGACAGCATCAACTATCATGTGAACTTTATTCAGACAATGGGCAATTTGAGCACCTGTTGTATGACTGCGATTAAGAAGTCGTTTTTCTTTATAACCGTTGTGTGACTTTTATTCACACAACTGTTTTGTGATAGCAACCGTGATCTGTTTTGAATTCAGACAACAGTTTTTTATTTTGTGGTTGTTGTGAACATTGTTTAAATACAACAATTTTTTTGAGTGGTTGTTGTTGTCCTAATAGATTGATTTAATGCATTATATATGTTGGAACTAGAATATATAAAAAAAGACCAAATTAACAGTAACTAAACAATATATAGAAGAACTTGCCTTAATCCACATGCACTAAAATGAATTGTGCGAAGGTAATCTTTTATCCACAAAAGAAGCACATCTAATAGTACTCTCCTAGCAATATACATAAAGAAATTTACTTAAGAACATCGCAATGGGGACCCAAATTTGGGTCCAAAACCAAGATTTGATTCCAAAAGTAAAGAAATAAGGCTGCAGTGGATCAGAAAAATTTGAACCCATTTCTGTCAGACACCCGGCCCACATCTTGGCTCAAATCTGATCCAAATGAGGACCCAAAAATATTGGACTCAAATTTGATGGGACCCACCACGTGGGCTTTCTGGTGCATGGAAGTGTGCATGCAAGTGGACATGAGATCAAAAATGGCCTGGGACCCAACACATGAGCTTTCTGACGCATTTTTTTTTATAAATGTAAAATTTTGAATTTTGTTAATAATGTTGCCGTTTTTCAAAGGCTCTCTCATGATTTTTTTTTTTCATTTTCCTCTTTAATTCCCTACTCTCCCTCTATTGTTCTTCAAATATATATTTTTTTTCAATATGAATAATTTTTAATGAATTTTATTTTTAATGTTTGATAATTAAATTTTATTTACACTAATTGTTACGCATTTTCTTTAACTTAATGTAAGTTATATATATATATATACACACACACACACACACATATCTGAAAATTAAAACGAACATAAAATAAAAGTCTCAAATATGAGGCAATTCCACAGTGGAAAGATTTGTGTTTTAGACCCAAATATGAGTCTAAAAAAATGAGTCCAAAATATGGGTCCAAAAATAGTACCACTGCAGCACCTAATAAAAGTAAGTCTTTTTTACACTATTCAGATTGACCCAAATCACTATTTCAGCTTAAATGAGTCCCCACTGCTGATGCTCTAAAAGAGTCTAGCTTTGCAAGCTTTGCTGCTCTCATGGCCTCATTGGAGTCTAGCTTTAGAAGCTTCCAAGCACTAATTCTGTAGGTTTGCAAGCTCTCTGAATAAAGATTTTGCCCTGCTCCCTAAAATATCACAGATGCTCCTTTTTTATTTCCGTCACCTCCAATTATGTAAACCTGTATCACAAGTAGAGAATAGCATGAGTCTGAGGTACGTTTGAATTTATAATGTGTGGAAAATATACACCTGAGCACATCTAGAACATCAGAACTTGAAACCATCTTAAAAACACCACAGACCTGAGCTATGTCCTTTCATTTCTCGTGTCGGATAACATCACAGTACTTAAAAACATATCACTCAAAATAATGCATGAATGAGTATAGACACACCAAGAACTAGTCATCCTCAATCTTCTTCACCAAAATTTTGTTGGGAACATAACCATATGCACAAATTCATATATTTGTGTCAAGCATGCCAACGTCATAACATAACTCCATATGGGATACACCAAAACTCGAGAGAAATTAAAAAACAATAACCAAGTAGCCTGTACTTGATAAGTGATCAATGCGCACACGCGCGCACACACACACACACAGATATATATAGGGCACTTCTAGTAAGGGATCCCTTTTTTTGGTCTTTTCTAGGGATAGTGCATTAGGCCAACTATTCGATCATATCTTTGCATCTCAACCGTTCAGATTTTAGATCCTAATGTATAGATCACTTCTGCAAATTTTCAGCCAAATTAATTTTCGTTAAGGCATTCAAAATGGAGATTTAAGATTATAAGTATGAACGGTTCAAGTTTGACAGATTTGGTTCGTCCGTTGATTTAATCAAGTTTGATACCTTAACGATCACAGATTTGGCTGAAAATTTCCAGAAACGATCAGCACATTAGAACCTAAAAACTATACGGTTGAGATGCCGAAATGTGATTGAAAAGTTGGTCTAATGCTCTATCCCTAGAAAAAAGGAAAAAAAAAAAAAGATTCCTTAGTGGAAGGGGCCCTATATATATATATATATATATAACAAACCCACTTTGCAATCAGCACCAAGACGAGACCTCAAATAAGGAAGCAGCTACTTCCATTCCTTACTAGTCCCACCATTAGCCCCTGCTCCAATTCCTCACTTTCACTATTCACCAGTCCTAAAAAAAAACAAGAACCTAAGCTAATTCCCCACTTTCACTACTCACCAGTCCTAAAAAAAACAAGAATCCAAGCTTGATTTGCAAAAGGTGAAAAAGGAACTTACAATGTTATTCTAAGGTTTGCCCTAATAGAATCCATGGAGAATAACCGGCAAGAGATTGCAAGCTACAGAACAAAAATTGTCAGTGCATGCTTCCCCATCCACTCCAACACAATAGTTGGACGCCGGTAGCCACAAACATCAACTGCAGTAACATCCAATACCTCAGGTTAATGGGAATCAAGAAAAATTGTGAAGTAACATTACATGATTAGAAAGAATCCTACCATTATGTAAATTCCAGCAAAGATAATGCCGGCAGAACCAGCTGCCATACACATGTTCAACTGAATGTGTAGAGAGCCTTTTTTATATGCATATCTAAAAACATGGAAGTAGATAGTTTAGAGACAAACACAACACAGCGACTTCGACGGTGTATAAGAATATGTGCCTTCAGCCATTTCGGTGTATAAATTAGCCTCCTTGGCAACACATCCTACACAATTAACCCGGTTCCAAATGTTATTATACAAAAGTAGGACGAAGAATATATATGGCCAAATTTTGCATGGAAATGTAAGAAACAGCTATTGCATCCTAACCTGCTCCACTAACACCAGATTTTGAGTCGATAATAATATTTTTAGATTGAATGAGATTAGCCTGCAAAGAAAGTCCATTAAGAAAACCAGGATGTTGTGATTGACTAATATGGGTAATCAAAACAAGCTCTATGTACCTAACCATACCATTCTTCATACTCAGATATATCATTTGCATTCTACTTATAACTTAAAAGATGGTTTTTTTTTAACTTTATAACTCACTAGACTACCTAAAAAGTAGTCTTGCTGTTCACTTTTCACATTACTTAAAAGAAAAACTCGCTCGAATAAGAATCCTAGTCTTTAACCAGAGCCATGCAAAAGGTACCAATGACAATGAATATATACCCTAAATGGATGATTCAATGACAAAGTACGAAGATAATGAAAACAAATTTGAACCTAAACCAAACGCAAGAAAAAAGACCTAACCTTCTAGGATCCCTTGCCCAATCAATCTTGCTTTTCACCCCGTCTAGTTGAGAGTTTCAGTCATGCTCTTCATAGGTTGCACCTAGAATCCTAACGACTTAGGTGTTGAGGACCACCTCTACACTTTTAACCCCTAAAGGAAAACCCCATTAAGCATAAGATAATTGCTACTGATGAGAGGCAAAACAACATAAAATTCTAGTATAATCTAGTAGCTCAAAAGTCTCACCATCAACAACTTGTAGCATTTTCTTGACAGCCTTAACACAACCCTCACATTTCATATCTACCATGTACTCTATCTGTTACCAACCAAAACCAACAGTTCAAATTTTTAGCAAGATTAGCAAACCCTTAATTTTCATAACTAAAAAATGCTATAGATAACTGTTTCCTCTAAACAAAACATCAAATCTACTCCAGCCCAGGAAACTCATATCCTAATCAAAATTTCTCAATAGAAACATATGCAATTCGATATAGTTAAACCAAAAGAAAGTAAATTCTTGAAGGTTGGAAGTTACCAGTAGCTCTGGCAATACAACATCATTCTGCAGTTGAAAAACAATAAAATTTGCAGAATCAGTAAAGAAAAGTTAAGTACTTGCAGATTTACAATAGAAACCATCAATGAAATTTAAGTAAATCAACGAATCAGATTAAACCCATCAAAGAATGAATAGAAAACAAAGAAGGGTGTGAGAATTACAGTGAAACCTGAAAGGAGGGCTTCCGTTCTGATGTGGGAGCGTTCATGTGGACAGCTGAGGGCTAAGAAGCACTGGTACAGGTACGAGTATCCGGATGCAATACGATCGGATAAGTGGATATGGAAAATCTTATATATATATATATATATATATATAAAACAAACGTACCCGAAGCAAAAAACAAATATTGAGAAGAAGCACCAAGCTTTAAGCAAATCGGCTGGAGAACAAACATACCCAAATTGAAGCATTCAACTGATTGAAGATCAGAAGCTACAAAATAAACGTACCCAAAGCAAATCGAAGAAGAGAAGAGCAGCTGAGCAGAAGAGAAGAGATGAAGAGCAGGAGAAATCGGCTAGAAATTGAAGCTCCAAGCTTCAAGCGAATCAAAGAAGAGAAGTCTTGAGCAGAGAAGGTTGCGACTTGCGAAAAAGAACATAAGAAAAGAGATAAAGAGCAGGAGAAATCTGAGATTAGGTCTCTGTCATCGATCTGGGTTATTTTTTTTTTTTTAGGGTAAAAAGTCAGCATTACCCCCACGTATCCAATTTATTTACATATTTACGTATTGATATAGGATACGGACATATCCAAATTTGAATACTCGTATACGGGTGTATCCGAGCGTATCGTACCTGGATCCCCAATTGGTACGGGATACGAAGCCAATTTCACGTATCCGTGCTTCATAGGCTGAGGGAGAGTGGGTAAGGCTTGTAGTGAGGAACATAAGATTTGGGTTTGGGGAGGAGAATGAGAGAAAGGAAAGCTTTGGAGTTTAGAGAATCGGAAAGATTAAGAGGAAGAAGAGGAAGAAAAGGCATTGGCGGCCGACAATAAAGAGGCAGCTATGGCCTATGATGCAGGGAAACGCCAAAATGCTCTCGTTTCCCGTATCGAAAAGGGAAACTGGTTGGAAACGCCCGGAAACGCTAGGAAACGTGTATCCGGATTTGGAAACGGTTTGGAAACGTACGTATCCAATTCAGAAACGCCAGAATGTAAATAAATAGGAAACGTGGGGGTAATAATGACATTTTACTAGGTAAAAATTGAAAGAAAAAAAGAAAAAAACAAACAGATCAACCAGATCGAGAGAGAGACCAGAGACGCGACCAAATCGAGAGAGAGACCAGAGACGCGACAATGACGCGACCCACTTCCGTACGAGACCCAGTTCTGGTCGTTCTCCAGTCCAGAAACGAGACCCTCGATCGTTTCTCTTCTGCTCGGACGCAACCCAATTCCGATCGTTTCTCTTCTGCTCGGACGCAACCCAATTCCGATCGTTCCTCTTCTCCAGTTCGGTTGTTCCTCTTCTCCAGTCCGGTCGTTCCTCTTCTCCAGTCCGGTCGTTCCTCTTCTCTAGTTCGGTCGTTCCTCTATGCTCGGAATCGTTCCTCTTCTCCAGTTCAGTCGTTCCTCTCCTCCAGTTCTGTCGGTCGTTCCTCTTCTCCAGTGCGGTCGTTCCTCTTCTCCAGTTCGGTCGTTCCTCTTATGCTCAGAATATTTGTTCTGATATTGTTATGCGATGTGTTGCTGCTATACACTATGGGTATCTCATATATATATATATATATATATATATATGATCAGTATAATTGTTGGTTGACAACTTGACATTATTGACATGTGGATTGTCAATAAATATATATATATATATATATATATTTCATTTTTATGTTTATGTTTCTTTTTTTTTCCCTAATTATATATATATACATATATTTAATTGGCGTTTCCTTCACGTACCCGTTTCCTATTACATTTAAGATTTGCCGTTTCCACGTTTCCGATCGTATCGTATCCGGAAACTCGTACCCGTTTCGGTGCTTCTTAGGCTATGGCACTAGCCATGAACCTCAGAAATGCCATTTTAGCTTGTTTTGTATTTGATTTTCGAAACTGGAAAGATCGAAATAATGACCATATATATAGGCTTTGTTTTCGATTTCGAGTTCGCCAACTTGCTTCTCGCAATTATAAGGCGGCAGTCGCGTCGGAAATTGGATAGATTAGTGAGAAAGAAACGAAACCTAAATCCTAATCGAGTCGCTGAAGGTGGTAATGGATTGGAGAGAGATTGCCGCCAGAGAAAGCATCTTTGGTTAACTGCTCGAAGAAGTCTTGGATGTCCTCCGTGTTTATGTTACTGCACTTCTTTTCTCCAAGCCAAGACCGAAACCTTGAGCGAGATCTTGGGGATTTGAAAATTGAAAAATCGAGGATTTGAAATTTGGGGATCCAAACACTGTGTCGTGGAGATTTGAAAATTGAAACCCTAGAAAGCTGAGGGAAAATTTTGAAATTTGGGGATTCAGACGTAATATGGTGGCGATTTGAAAATTGAAACCCTGGAAAGCTGAGGGAAAGAGTGAGGCTTTGGCCGTAGGTTTTGGTTCTAGGGAGATGGGTTCTGGAGAGACGCTGTCGAGAGACTGAGGAGCTTTGGGTTTTGGTTTTGGGTCTGTGTCGAGATCGAGAGAGAGAGAGAGAGAGAGAGAGAGAGAGAGAGAGAGAGAGAGAGAGTGAGGAGCTTTGAGTTTTTTGTTATTTTTTTGCCCAAGTGTTAGTGTGATACCCCGGAAATTCGTATTTATTTTCCGAGGATTTTTCCAGAATATAATTTATGGTTATTGGATGATTTCGTGACTCGTGGATGGAGCGGAAGTGTTTCGGACGAATTTTTATTCGAATAATATGGTTTTAGGGGGGGTTGCAAAGGTTGAATTTTTATACGTTAGGATTCTCTAAAAACTTCCTTCATGAAAGTTGTAGAGCACGTCAATACGAGTTCGTGGACATGTGGAACACCAAAATCGGAGTTCGTATGAAAAAGTTATGAGCGATTGAAATTTTGGGAAATTTCTATAAATAGGAGAAAATTCCGGATTTTTCATAAAAATCCCAAAATTTCCTTTTTTCTCTTTTCTCCCCGGGATTCTCTCTGTTCTCTCTCCTCACCCAGCGCGACCCGACCAAGACCAGGGTGATCCGACCCGAGTTTTCCGGCTTTTTCCGACGTCCATAAGCGACGAGACCAAAGCAGACGTGGTTGCCGAAGTCTCGCTGTCCTCCCTCTGGTGCTCAACTGCGACGGAAACCACCGGAAAGTAGAGATCAGAGCAACTACAATCGACGCGATCAAGACCCAGTAGGAAGTTTATTTTCCGGTGACATCTCGGCCGATCCTTCGTGGTTTTAGAATCTCCTCCTCCTCTTGATCATCCTCATACTCGCCTTGAGGGACAATTTTGTTGAAGATCAGAGGTGCACAGTGAATCTGGGGTTTGATCAGACGGCAGCGATTGACCGATCTTGCAAGCTTGATCTAAGACAATTTAGGCCAAAGCAGACTTAGCTCCAGGTATGAAAGTTGCTCTACTCTTCATGATGAACATTTCTAGATGGCTTGATTGTTGTGGTTTTGAGTTTTGGCCAGTGGTGGTTGTGGTAGTTGCACCGCCGACTGTGGCAGCTTTATGATGGTCTTCCGGCCATGGAATGGTTAGTTT
This sequence comes from Rosa x damascena, assembly GCA_001662545.1. Lineage (NCBI taxonomy): Eukaryota > Viridiplantae > Streptophyta > Magnoliopsida > Rosales > Rosaceae > Rosa > Rosa x damascena. The sequence continues at coordinate 35,138 of LYNE01000344.1, read as the reverse complement.
CTGGTATTGTATATCATCTACTTGTCGATACGAGCGTTTTGATATATAATACGCAATTTTTGGAGATTGTATGAATATATTGTGATCTTTACGGTTTTCGGACAGTTTGATGCTTTGATCCGTGAGGATCCGAGCGTCTGATCGACTTGTGGTTTGGACATATAGATCGTAGAAGTATTCCGGAGACATTGGGTGGTCTTGGATGTGGTTTCGCCTAGATTGGCATTACTTTGGGGATTTTTGTTCAAAACAGGGGTTTCAGACTAAAATCATTTGTGAATTGTTACTAAGTGGAAACCGATTGTCATTAGGTACTTGACGAAGTATCCTTGGACGGTTGTTTTGAGGTTTGGCTGCTTTGTTCTATATTGAAGACGCAGCGGGAGTTTTGAGGTGAGTAATTTCACAAGGTTCATTTACGAATGGAATTACCTTATTGTTTTGATAGTTACTTGGTTAACTGCAAACTATAGTTAGTATTAGTAGCATTCCTGAGTGAATGTCTATGTGTATATATATTTACGTGAAATATATATGTGTGGTTGGATTTGTGTGATAAAACAATAATTGTGAGTGCGTTCATTTTATTGTTTTGGGGTGTGACTTTTCGTGAATCAATGCTTTGTGAAAGGGTGATTTCTATTGTTTTGAAAAGTGTTGTGTATTGTGGAACATTTTAGTTCGTGGGTGGTTTATTAATTGTGGGTCTTGTACCGAGAGTAATTGATAGGGATCAATTACGGGGAATCTTTTATTTTAGATTCGTGTAACATTTTGGGTCCAGTGCGACTCCTTTAATGTTTTGGTATTTATATCGTGGATCCAAAGACTTACGAGTTGAGGATCGTGGATCACGAAATGTGATCGTGAGTGGGAAAATCGGGAATTCACACCTTTGGCAAAGTTAGTGAATACGATCAGTTAGAGCTCTAGTCTGTCCGCCATACTTTGTTTCTTGATTGAAACGTGAATCATGTGAGTTTATCTCGTGATTTGTGTGAGTTGTTTCTTGATTGAAAAGTGTGAGTTTATCTCGTGATTTGTGTGGGTTTATCCCGTGATTTGTGTGAGTTGTTTCTTGATTGAAACGTGTGAGTTTATCTCGTGATTCGTGTGGGTTTATCCCTTGATTTGTGTGAGTTGTTTTGAGTTACTCCTACGGGCTTGCAAAAGCTTACCGGGTTTGTTGTGTGGCAACCCGGTGCACCATTCAAACGGTGTAGGGGTTAATCCTGTAGGTCAGGGTAATCGTGGCTGAAAACTGAGGTAGCGAGCTAGCAGCTTTACGGTAGAAAACCAATTTTTGTGACTTTACCGTTATAAGACTTCCGTTGTGTAGTTAGCTCTGAGGAGCATTTACGTTTCATTTGTTGTTGTGACAACTTAATTCGTAAGCTTGTGTAATATATAACTTTGTGGAAAGCGAGTGTATATTAACTTTGAGGTTTCATGGCATCAGTATGTACTTGGTTTAAAGGAAAAAAGTTATTAGGCTAGGTATTTTGTATTGATGGCTGAACGATCATGCATGTATAATTATGGGATTATATATCGATTTTTATTGTGTTTAAAATCAGGGGCGTGACAGTTAGGATTTCAAGCCGGGCCTATATCAATTTGGACAAGCCCTATTAATTTTGACAAGGACTCTCACAACAAAATTTTATAAAAATGTGGTCCGAATGTAGCCATTTTAAATTTGGGGTTTGTCTCCTATCAATTTGATTCCCCTATTTGAGGAGTTGGAGAAAGATGGTGGTGAGAAATCTCCCTCCTTCTTGTCAAACATATTGATTAGACCACGGTTTTTTTT